>CAWTZB010000004.1:51442500-51505000 GCA_963919705.1 Alexandromys oeconomus
TGAGGGTGAGGGCGTGAGTTAGGTTGTGGGTTAAAGTTAGGGTTAGGGTTATCGTTAGAGTTAGTGTTTGGTTTAGGGTTAGGGTTACAGTTAGGGTTCGGGTTACGGTTAGGGTGAGGGTGAGGTTGAGGGTGAGTGTTAGCCTGAGGGTGAGGGTGAAGGTGAGGGTTCGGGTTAGGGTTAGGGTTAGGTTTAGAGTGAGGGTGAGGCTGAGAGTGAGTGTTAGGTTTAGGGTTAGGGTTAGGGTTAGGGTGAGGGTGAGGGTCAGGGTGAGTGTTAGGGTAAGTGTGAGTTGAGGGTGAGGGTTAGGGTTAGAGTGAGGGTTAAGGTTAAGTTTAGGGTTTGAGTTAGGTTTAGGGTGAGGCTGAGGGTGATTGTTAGGGTTAGAGTTAGTGTTAGGCTTAAGCTTAGGTTTAGTGTTAGGGTGAGGGTTAGGGTGAGGGTAAAGGTGAGGGTGAGGGTGAGGGTGCGTGTTAGGTTTCGGGTGAGCGTGAGGGTTAGGTTGAGGATTAAGTTTAGGTTTAGGGTTCATGTTAGGGTGAGAGTGAGGGTTAGGGTTAGGGTTAGGGTTACGGTTAGGGTTAGGGTTAGGGTTAGGGTTAGGGTTAGGGTTAGGGTTAATTTTTGGTTTTCGGTGAGGGTGAGTGTGAGGGTGAGGGAGAGGGTGAGTTTAGGGTTAGGGTGAGGGTGAGCATGAGGGTGAGCATGAGGATGAGGGTTAGGTTTAGGGTGAGGGTCAAGGTTAAGGTTAGGGTTAGGGTCAGGGTGAGGGTGAGGGTGAGTGTGAGTGTGAGTGTTAGGGTTAGGTTTAGGCTTAGGGTTAGTGTTAGGGTGAGGGTTAGGGTGAGGGTAAGGGTGAGTGTGAGGGTGAGTGCGAGGGTTAGGTTGATGGTTAAGGTTTTGGTTAGGGTTATGGTTATGGTTAGGGTTAGGGTTTGGTTGAGGTTTAGGTATAGGGTTATGTTTAGGGTTATGGTTAGGGTGAGGGTGAGTGTGAGGGTGACTGTTAGTGTTAGGGTTAGGGATTTGGGTTAGGGTTAGGGTTACGTTTAGGGTGAGGGTTAGGGTGAGGATGAGGGTGAGGGTGAGTGCAAGTGTGAGGGTTTGGGTTAGGGTTAGGGTGAGGGTTAAGGTTAAGGTTAGGGTTAGGGTTAGGGATAGGGTTAGGGTTAGGGTTAGGGTTAGAGTTAGGGTTAGGGTTAGGTTTGGTTAGGGTGAGAGTTAGTGTGAGGGTTAGGGTGAGGGTGAGTGTTATGGTTATGGTTAGGGTTAGGGTTAGGATGAGAGTTAGGGTGATGGTTACGGTGAGAGTGAGTGTTAGGGATAGGTTTAGGGTTAGGGTGAGGGTTAGTAGGAGGGTCAGTGTGAGGTTGAGCATGAGTGTTAGCGTGAGGGTGAGGGTGAGGGTTAGGTTTAGTGTTAGGGTTAGGGTTAAGGTTAGGGTTAGGGATAGGGTTAGGGTTAGGGTGAGGGTGAGGGTGAGAGTCAGGGTGAGTGTTAGGGTAAGTGTGAGGGTGAGGGTGAGGGTTAGGGTTAGGGTGAGGGTCAAGGTTAAGTTTAGGGTTTGGGTTAGGTTTAGGGTGAGTGTGAGTGTGATTGTTATGGTTAGGCTTAAACTTAGGTTTAGTGTTAGGGTGAGGGTTAGGGTGAGGGTAAAGGTGAGGGTGAGCGTGAGGGTGCGTGTTAGGTTGAGGGTGAGGGTGAGGGTGAAGGTTAGGTTGAGGGTTAAGTTTATTTTTAGGGTTTTGGTTAGGGTTAGTGTTTGGGTTAGGGTTAGGTTTAGGGTTAGAGTTACGGTTAGGGTTAGGTTTAGGTTTAGGGTTAGTTTTTGGTTTATGTTGAGGGTGAGTGTGAGCATGAGGGTGAGGGTGAGGGTGCGTGTTAGGGTGAGGGTGAGGATGAGGGTTAGGGTTAGTGTGAGGGTCAAGGTTAAGTTTAGTATTAGGGTTAGGGTGAGGGTGAGGGTGAGGGTGAGGGTGGGTGTGAGTGTTATGGTTAGGGTTAGGCTTAGGGTTAGTGTTAGGGTGAGAGTTAGGGTGAGGGTGAGGGTAAGGGTGCGTGTTAAGTTGAGGGTGAGGGTGAGTGTGAGGGTTAGATTGATGGTTAAGGTTTTGGTTAGGGTCATGGTTAGGGTTAGGGTTTGGTTTAGGTTTAGGTATAAGCTTATGTTTAGGGTTATGGTTAGGGCGAGGGTGAATGTGAGGGTGAGTGTTAGGGTTAGGGATTTGGGTTAGGGTTAGGGTGAGGGTGAGGGTTAGGGTGAGGATGAGGGTGAGGGTGAGTGTAAGGGTGAGGATGAGGGTAGGGTTAGGGTTAGGGTGAGGGTAAGGGTTAAGTTTAGGGTTAGGGTTAGGGTTAGGGTTAGGTTGAGGGTGAGGGTGAGTGTTAGGTTTAGTGTTTAGGTTAGAGTTAGGGTTAGGGTTAGGGTGAGGGTGAGGGTGAGGGTATGGATGGGTGATAGTGTGAGGGTTTGGGTGAGGTTGAGGGTGAGGGTGAGTGTTAGGGATAGGGTTAGTGTTAGGGTGAGGGTGAGGGTTAAGGTTTGGGTTAGGGTAAGGATTAGGGTTAGGGTGAGGGTGAGGGTGAGTGCTAGGGTTAGGGTTAGGGTTAGGTTGAGTGTTCGGGTGAGGGTGAGGTTGAGGGTGAGGGTAAGAGTTAGGGTGAGGTTGAGTGTGAGGGTGAGAGTGATGGTGCGTGTTAGGTTGAGGATGAGGGTGAGGGCGAGGGTTTGGTTGATGGTTAAGGTTTTGGTTATGGTTATGGTTTGGGTTAGGATAGAGTTTGGGTTAGGGTTAGGGATAGGGTTATGGTTAGGGTTAGTGTTAGGGTGAGGGTGAGTGTGAGGGTGAGTGCTAGGTTTAGGGTTAGTGTTAGGGCGAGAGTTAGTGTGAGGGTTAGGAATTTCGGTTAGGGTCAGTGTTAGGGTGAGGGTGAGGTTGAGGGTTAAGTTTAGGGTTAGGGTTATTGTTAGGGTTAGGATGAGGGTGAAGGTTAGTGTTAGGGTTAGTGTTTAGGTTAGGGATAGGGTTAGGGTTAGGGTTAGGGTTAGGGTTAGGGTTAGGGTCAGGGTTAGGTTTAGGGTGAGGGTGTGGATGAGTGTTAGGGTGAGGGTTTGGGTGAGGGTGAGGTTGAGGGTGAGTGTTAGGGATAGGGTTAGGGTTAGGGTTAGGGTGAGGTTGAGGATGAGGGGTAAGTTTAGGGTTCAGTTTATGGTTATGTTTAGGGTTAGGGTTACGGTTAGGGTTAGGGTTACGGTTAGGGTGAGGCTGAAGGTGAGGGTGAGTGTGAGGTTTAGGGTTAGGGTGAAGGTTATGCTTAGGGTTAGGGTTAGGGTGAGGTTTAGAATGAGGGCGAGGGTAAGGGTCAGGTTGAGTGTCAGGGTGAGGATTAGGGTGAGGGTGAGGGTTAGATTTAGGGTGAGGGTTAGGGTTAGAGTTAGTGTTAGCGTTAGGGTGATGGTTAGGGTTAGGGTTAGGTTTAAGGTGAGGGTTTGGGTTAAGGTTAGGGTGAGGGTTAAGGTTAAGGTTAGGGTTAGAGTTAGGGTTACTGTTAGGGTGAGATTTAGTTTGAGGCTTAGGGTGAGGGTGAGTGTTAGGGTTAGAGTTAGGGTTATGGTGTTAGTTAGGGTGATGATGAGGGTGAGTGTTAGGGATAGGGTTAGGGTTAGGGTTAGGGTGAGGGTGAGGATGAGGGGTAAGTTTAGGGTTCAGTTTATGGTTATGTTTAGGGTTAGGGTTACGGTTAGGGTTAGGGTTAAGGTTAGGCTTAGGGTTAGGGTTAGGGTGAGGTTTAGGGTGAGGGTGAGGGTAAGGGTCAGGTTGAGTGTCAGGGTGAGGATTAGGGTGAGGGTGAGGGTTAGATTTAGGGTGAGGTTTAGGGTTAGAGTTAGTGTTAGCGTTAGGGTGATGGTTAGGGTTAGGGTTAAGGTGAGGGTTTGGGTTTGGGTTAGGGTGAGGGTTAAGGTTAAGGTTAGGGTTAGAGTTAGGGTTACTGTTAGGGTGAGAGTTAGGGTGAGGGTTAGGGTGAGGGTGAGTGTTAGGGTTAGGGTTAGGGTTAGAGTTAGGGTTAGGGTGATAGTTAGGGTGATGGTTAGGGTGAGGGTGAGTGTTAGGAATAGGGTTAGGGTAAGGTGAGGGTTAGGGTGAGGATTAGGGTGAGGTTGAGGGTGAGTGTTAGCGTGTGTGTGAGGGTGAGGGTGGGGGTTAAGGTTAGGTTTAGGGTTATCGTTAGGGTTAGTGTTTGGGTTAGGTTTAGGGTTAGGGTTATGGTTAGGGTTAGGGTTACGGTTATGGTGAGGTTGAGGTTGATGGTGAGTGTTAGCGTGAGGGTGAGGGTGAATGTGAGGGTTAGGGTTAGGGTTATGGTTAGGGTTAGGGTTAGGGTGAGGGTGAGGCTGAAGATGAGTGTTAGGGTTATGGTTAGGGTTAGGCTTAGGGTGAGGGTGAGTGTGAGTGTCAGGGTGAGTGTTAGGGTAAGTGTGAGGGTGAGGGTGAGGGTTAGGGTTAGGGTGAGGGTCAAGATTAAGTTTAGGTTTTGAGTTAGGTTTAGGGTGAGACAGAGGGTGATTGTTAGGGTTAGGGTTAGGGTTAGGCTTAAGCTTAGGTTTAGTGTTAGGGTGAGGGTTAGGGTGAGGGTAAAGGTGAGGGTGAGGGTGCATGTTAGGTTGAGGGTGAGGGTGAGGGTGAGGGTGAGTGTTAGGTTGAGGATTAAGTTTATGTTTAAGTTTATGGTTAGGGTTAGTGTTTGGGTTAGGGTAAGGGTTAGGGTTAGGGTTACGGTTAGGGTTAGGGTTAGGGTTAGTTTTTGGTTTAGGGTGAGGGTGAGTGTGAGCGTGAGGGAGAGGGTGACTGTTAGGGTTAGGGTGAGGGTGAGTATGAGGGTGAGGGTGAGGGTGCATGTTAGGGTGAGGGTGAGGATGAGGGTTAGGGTTAGGGTTAGGGTGAGGGTCATGGATAAGGTTAGGGATAGGGTTAGGGTCAGGGTGAGGGTGAGGGTGAGTGTGAGTGTTAGGGTTAGGGTTAGGGTTAGTGTTAGGGTGAGTGTTAGGGTGAGGGTAAGCGTGAGGTTGAGGGTGAGGGTGCATGTTAGGTTGAGGGTGAGGGTGAGTGTGAGGGTTAGGTTGATGGTTAAGATTTTGGTTAGGGTTATGGTTATGGTTAGGGTTAGGGTTTGGTTTAGGTTTAGGTATAGGGTTATGTTTAGGGTTATGGTTAGGGTGAGCGTGAGTGTGAGGGTGAGTGTTAGGGTTAGGATTAGGGATTTGGGTTAGGGTTAGGGTTAGGGTTAGTGTTAGGGTGAGGGGGAGGGTGAGGGTAAGGGTGAGAGTCAGGGTGTATGTTAGGGTAAGTGTGAGGGTGAGGGTGAGGGTGAGGGTGAGGGTTAGTGTTAGGGTTAGTGTTTAGGTTAGGGATAGGGTTAGGGTTAGGGTCAGGGTTAGGTTTAGGGTGAGGGTGAGGGTGTGGATGAGTGTTCGGGTGAGGGTTTGGGTGAGGGTGAGGGCGAGTGTTAGGGATGGGTTAGGGTTAGGGTTAGGGTGAGGGTGAGGGTGAGGGGTAAGTTTAGGGTTCGGTTTATGGTTATGTTTAGGGTTAGGGTTACAGTTAGGGTTAGGGTTAAGGTTAGGGTGAGGCTGAAGGTGAGGGTGAGGGTGAGGTTTAGGGTTAGGGTGAAGTTTAGGGTTAGGGTTAGGGTTAGGTTGAGGGTGAGGGTGAGTGTTAAGTTTAGTGTTTAGGTTAGGGTTAGGTTTAGGGTTAGGGTTAGGCTTAGTGTTAGGGTTAGGGTGAGGGTGAGGGTGTGGATGAGTGTTAGGGTGAGTGTTTGGGTGAGGTTGAGGGTGAGGGTGAGTATTAGGGTTAGTGTTAGGGTTAGGGTTAAGGTGAGGGTTTGGGTTATGGTTAGGGTGAGGGTTAATGGTAAGGTTAGTGTTAGGGTTAGAGTTAGGGTTTGGGTTAGGGTAAGGGTTAGGGTTAGGTTTAGGGTTAGGGTGAGAGTTAGTTTGAGGGTTAGGGTGAGGGTGAGTGTTATGGTTATGGTTAGGGTTAGGGTTAGTGTGACAGTTAGGCTGATGGTTAGGGTGAGAGTGAGTGTTAGAGATAGGGTAAGGGTTAGGTTTAGGGTGAGGGTTAGTGTGAGATTCAGGGTGAGGTTGAGCGTGAGTGTTTGCGTGAGGGTGAGGGTTAGGGTTAGGCTTAGGCTTAGTGTTAGGATGTGGGTTAGGGTGAGGATAAGGGTGAGGGTGAGTGTGCGTGTTAGGTTGAGGGTGAGGGTGAGGGCATGGGTTAGGTTGTTGGTTAAGGTTAGGGTTAGGGTTATCGTTAGGGTTAAGTGTTTGGTTTAGCGTTAGGGTTAGGGTTATAGTTATGGTTAGGGTTACGGTTATGGTGAGGGTGAGGTTGAGGGTGAGTGTTAGCGTTAGGGTTAGGTTAGGGTTAGGTTGAGTGTTAGGGTGAGGGTGAGGTTGAGGGTGAAAGTAAGCGTTAGGGTCTGGTTGAGTGTGAGGGTGAGAGTGAGGGTGCGTGTTAGGTTGAGGATGAGGGTGAGGTCGAGGGTTTGGTTGATGGTTAAGGTTTTGGTTAGGTTATGGTTTGGGTTAAGGATAGAGTTTGGGTTAGGGTTAGGGATAGGGTTATTGTTAGGGTTAGTGTTAGGGTTAGGGTGAGTGTGAGGGTGAGTGTTAGGGTTAGGGTTAGTGTTAGGGTGAGAGTTAGTGTGAGGGTTAGGTATTTGGGTTAGGGTTAGTGTTAGGGTGAGGGTGAGGTTTAAGTTTAGGGTTAGGGTTAGGGTTAAGGTTAGGGTTAGGGTGAGGGTGAGGGTTAGTGTTAGGATTAGTGTTTAGGTTAGGGATAGCGTTAGGGTTAGGGTTAGGGTTAGGGTCAGGGTTAGGTTTAGGGTGAGGGTGAGGGTGTGGGTGAGTGTTAGGGTGAGGGTTTGGGTGAGGGTGAGGGTGAGTGTTAGGGATAGGGTTAGGTTTAGGGTGAGGGTGAGGGTGAGGGTGAGGTGTAAGTTTAGGGTTCGGCTTATGGTTATGTTTAGGGTTAGGGTTACGGTTCGGGTTAGGGTTACGGTTAGGGTGAGTCTGAAGGTGAGGGTAAGGGTGAGGTTTAGGATTAGGGTGAAGGTTAGGCTTAGGGTTAGGGTTAGGGTGAGGTTTAGGGTGAGGGTGAGGGTAAGGGTCAGGTTGAGTGTCAGGGTGAGGTTTAGGGTGAGGGTGAGGGTTAGATTTAGGGTGAGGGTTAGGGTTAGAGTTAGTGTTAGCGTTAGGGTGATGGTTAGGGTTAGGGTTAGGGTTAAGGTGAGGGTTTGGGTTAGGGTTAGGGTGAGGGTTAAGGTTAAGGTTAGGGTTAGAGTTAGGGTTAGTGTTAGGGTGAGAGTTAGTATGAGGATTAATGTGAGGGTGCTGTTAGGGTTAGGGTTAGAGTTAGGGTTAGGGTGATAGGGTGATGGTTAGGGTGAGGGTGAGTGTTAGGGATAGGGTTAGGGTTAGGGTGAGGGTTAGGGTGAGGGTCAGGGAGAGGTTGAGGGTGAGTGTTAGCATGTATGTGAGGGTGAGGGTGAGGGTTAAGGTTAGTTTTAGGGTTATCGTTAGGGTTAGTGTTTGGGTTAGGGTTAGGGTTAGGGTTACGGTTAGGGTTAGGGTTACGGTTATGGTGAGGGTGAGGTTGAGGGTGAGTGTTAGCGTGAGGGTGAGGGTGAAGGTGAGGTTTAGGGTTAGGGTGAGGGTCAAGTTTAAGGTTAGGGTTAGGGTTAGGGTTAGTGTTAGGATTAGTGTTAGGGTGAGAGTTAGTGTGAGGGTTAATGTGAGGGTGAGTGTTAGGGTTAGCGTTAGAGTTAGGGTTAGGGTGATAGTTAGGGTGATGGTTAGGGTGAGGGTGAGTGTTAGGGATAGGGTTAGGGGTAGGGTGAGGGTTAGGGTGAGGGTCAGGGAGAGGTTGAGTGTGAGTGTTAGCGTGTGTGTGAGGGTGAGGGTGAGTGTTAAGGTTAGTGTTAGGGTTAGGGCTAAGGTGAGGGTTTGGGTTAGGGTTAGGGTGAGGGTTAAGGTTAAGGTTAGGGTTATGGTTAGGGATAGGGTTAGTGTTAGTGTTAGGGTTAGGGTTAGGGTTAGGGTTAGAGTTAGGTTTAGGGTTAGGTTTAGGGTTAGGGTGAGAGTTAGTGTGAGGGTTAGGTTGAGGGTGAGTGTTATGGTTATGGTTAGGGTTAGGGTTAGGGTGATGGTTAGGCTTAGGCTTAGGTTTATTGTTAGGGTGAGGGTTAGGGTGAGGGTAAAGATGAGGGTGAGGGTGAGGGTGCGTGTTAGGTTGAGGGAGAGGGTTAGGGCGAGATTTAGGTTCAGGGTTAAGTTTAGGGTTAGGGCTATGGTTAGTTTTAGGGTTAGGGTTAGGGTGAGGGTAAGGGTGAGGTTGAGGGTGACGGTGAGTGTAAGAGTGAGGGTGAGGGTGAGTGTTAGGGTTAGGGTAAGGGTGAGGATTAAGGTTGGATTTAGGGTTAGGGTTACCTTTAGGGTTAGATTTAGGGTTAGGGTTAGGTGTAGGGTGAGGTTGAGGGTGACTGTTAGGGTCAGGGTGAGAATGAGGTTGAGGGTGAGGGTTAGGGTGAGTGTTAAGGTTAGGGTTAGGGTTAGGGTTAGGGTTAGGTTGAGAATGAGGGAGAGGGTGAGTGTTAGGGTGAGAGATATGGTGAGGGTGAGGGTGAGTGTTAAGGTTAGTGTTAGGGTTAAGGTTAACGTGAGGGTGAGGTTGAGGCTGAGGGTGAGGGTTAGGTTTAGGTTTAGGTTTAGGGTTAGGGTTAGGGTTAGGGTTAGGTTGAGGTTTAGGGTGAGGGTGTCGGTGAGTGTTAGGGTGAGGGTGAGTGTGAGGGTGAGGGTCAAGGTTAAGGTTAGGGTTAGGGTAAGGATTAGGGTTAGGGTGAGCGGGAGGGCGAGGGTGAGTGCTAGGGTTAGGGTTAGGGTTAGGGTTAGGCTTAGGCTTAGGCTTAGGCTTAGTGTTAGGATGTGGGTTAGGGTGAGGGTAAGGGTGAAGGTGAGTGTGCGTGTTAGGTTGAGGGTGAGGGTGAGGGCATGGGTTAGGTTGTAGGTTAAGGTTAGGATTAGGGTTATTGTTAGGGTTAAGTGTTTGGTTTAGGGTTAGGGTTATGGTTAGGGTTAGGGTTATGGTTATGGTGAGGGTGAGGTTGAGGGTCAGTGTTAGCGTTAGGGTTAGGGTTAGGGTTAGGGTTAGGGTTAGGGTTAGGTTGAGTGTTAGGGTGAGGGTGAGGTTGAGGGTGAAAGTAAGTGTTAGGGTGAGGTTAAGTGTGAGGGTGAGAGTGAGGGTGCGTGTTAGGTTGAGGATGAGGGTGAGTTCGAGGGTTTGGTTGATGGTTAAGGTTTTGGTTACGGTTATGGTTTGGGTTAAGGATAGAGTTTGGGTTAGAGTTAGGGATAGGGTTATGGTTAGGGTTAGTGTTAGGGTGAGGGTGAGTGTGAGGGTGAGTGTTAGGGTTAGGGTTAGTGTTAGGGTGAGAGTTAGTGTGAGGGTTAGGTATTTGGTTTAGGGTTAGTGTTAGGGTGAGGGTGAGGGTTAAGGTTTGGGTTAGGGTTAGGGTTAGGGTTAGGGTTAGGGTTAGGGTTAGGGTTAGGGTGAGTGTTAGTGTTAGGGTTAGTGTTTAGGTTAGGGATAGGGTTACGGTTAGGGTTAGGGTCAGGGTTAGGTTTAGGGTGAGAGTGAGGGTGTGGGTGAGTGTTAGTGTGAGGGTTTGAGTGAGGGTGAGGGTGAGGGTGAGTGTTAGGGATAGGGTTAGGTTCAGGGTTAGGGTGAGGGTGAGGTGTAAGTTTAGGGTTCGGCTTATGGTTATGTTTAGGGTTAGGGTTACGGTTAGGGTTAGGGTTACGGTTAGGGTGAGTCTGAAGGTGAGGGTGAGGGTTAGGTTTAGGGTTAGGGTGAAGGTTAGGCTTAGGGTTAGGGTTAGGGTGAGGTTTAGGTTGAGGGTGAGGGTAAGGGTCAGGTTGAGTGTCAGGGTGAGTTTTAGGGTGAGGGTGAGGGTTAGATTTATGGTGAGGGTTAGAATTAGAGTTAGTGTTAGCGTTAGGGTGATGGTTAGGGTTAGGGTTAGGGTTAGAGTTAGGGTTAGTGTTAGGGTGAGAGTTAGTGTGAGGGTTAATGTGAGGGTGAGTGTTAGGGTTAGGGTTAGAGTTAGGGTTAGGGTGATAGTTAGGTGATGGTTAGGGTGAGGGTGAGTGTTAGGGATAGGGTTAGGGTTAGGGTGAGTGGTAGGGTGAGGGTCAGGGAGAGGTTGAGGGTGAGTGTTAGCGTGTGTGTGCGGGTGAGGGTGAGTGTTAAGGTTAGTGTTAGGGTTAGGGTTAAGGTGAGGGTTTGGGTTAGGGTTAGGGTGAGGGTTAAGGTTAAGGTTAGGGTTAGGGTTAGGGATAGGGTTAGGGTTAGGGTTAGGGTTAGGGTTAGGGTTAGGGTTAGGGTGAGGGTGAGTGTGAGGGTGAGAGTCAGGGTGAGTGTTAGGGTAAGTGTGAGGGTAAGGGTGAGGGTTAGGGTTAGGGTGAGGGTCAAGGTTAAGTTTAGGGTTTGGGTTAGGTTTAGGGTGAGTGTGAGTGTGATTGTTAGGGTTAGGCTTAAGCTTATGTTTAGTGTTAGAAAGGGTTAGGGTAAGGGTAAAGGTGAGGGTGAGGGTGAGGGTGCGTGTTAGGTTGAGGGTGAGAGTGAGGGTGAAGGTTTGGTTGAGGGTTAAGTTTATTTTTAGGGTTATGGTTAGGGTTAGTGTTTGGGTTAGGGTTAGTGTTAGGGTTAGAGTTAAGGTTAGGGTTAGGTTTAGGTTTAGGGTTAGTTTTTGGTTTAGGGTGAGTGTGAGTGTGAGGGTGAGGGTGAGTGTTAGGGTTAGGGTGAGGGTGAGCATGAGGGTGAGGGTGAGGGTGCGTGTTAGGGTGAGGGTGAGGATGAGGGTTAGGGTTAGTGTGAGGGTCAAGGTTAAGTTTAGTGTTAGGGTTAGGGTGAGGGTGAGGGTGAGGGTGAGGGTGGGTGTGAGTGTTAGGGTTAGGGTTAGGCTTAGGGTTAGTGTTAGGGTGAGAGTTAGGGTGAGGGTAAGGGTGAGGGTGAGGGTGAGGGTGCGTGTTAGGTTGAGTGTGAGGGTGAGTGTGAGGGTTAGGTTGATGGTTAAGGTTTTGGTTAGGGTCATGGTTAGAGTTAGGGTTTGGTTTAGGTTTAGGTATAAGCTTATGTTTAGGTTTATGGTTAGGGTGAGGGTAAGTGTGAGGGTGAGTGTTAGGGTTAGGGATTTGGGTTAGGGTTAGGGTTAGGGTTAGGGTGAGGGTTAGGGTGAGGATGAGGGTGAGGGTGAGTGTAAGGGTGAGGATGAGGGTAGGGTTAGGGTCAGGGTGAGGGTTAGGGTTAAGTTTAGGGTTAGGGTTAGGGTGATGGTGAGGGTGAGGGTGAGTGTTAGGGTTAGTGTTTAGGTTAGGGTTAGGGTTAGGGTTAGGGTTAGGGTTAGGCTTAGGTTAGGGTGAGGGTGAGGGTATGGATGAGTGTTAGGGTGAGGGTTTGGGTGAGGTTGAGGGTGAGGGTGAGTGTTAGGGATAGGGTTAGTGTTAGGGTGAGAGTGAGGGTTAAGGTTTTGGTTCGGCTTATGGTTATGTTTAGGGTGAAGGTTAGGGTTAGGGTTATGGATAGGGTGAGGCTGAGGGTGAGGGTGAGGTCTAGGGTTAGGGTGAAGGTTAGGCTTAGGGTTAGAGTTAGGTGAGGGTTAGGTTGAGGGTGAGGGTAAGGGTGATGGTGAGTGTCAGGATGAGGTTTAGGGTGATGGTGAGGGTGAGGGTTAGATTTAGGGTTAGGGTTTGGGTGAAGGTGCGTGTTAAGGTTAGTGTTAGTGTTAGTGTTAGGGTTAGGGTTAAGGTGAGGGTTTGGGTTAGGGTTAGTGTGAGGGTTAAGGTTAAGGTTAGGGTTAGGGTTAGGGTTAGTGTTAGGTTTAGGGTTAGGGTGTGATTTAGTGTGAGGGTTAGGGTGAGGGTGAGTGTTGTGGTTATGGTTAGGGTTAGGGTGAGAGTTAGGGTGATGGTTAGGGTGAGAGTGAGTGTTAGGGATAGGGTTATGGTTAGGGTTAGTGTGAGGGTCAGGGTGAGTTTGAGCGTGAGTGTTAGCGTGAGGGTGAGGGTGAGGTTTAGGGTTAGGTTTAGGGTTAGAGTTAAGGTTAGGGTTAGGGTTAGGTTTAGGGTGAGGGTGAGGGTGAGTGTTAGGTTTAGGGTTAGGGTTAGGGTTAGTGTTAGGGTGAGGGTGAGGGTGAGTTTCAGGGTCAGGGTGAGTGTTAGGTTATGGGTGAGTGTGAAGGTGAGGGTTAGTGTTAGGCTGAGGGTCAAGTTTAAATTTAGGGTTAGGGTTAGGGTTAAGGTGAGGGTGAGGGTGAGTGTTAGGGTTAGGGTTAGGGTTAGCCTTAGGCTTAGGTTTACTGTTAGGGTGAGGGTTAGGGTGAGGGTAAAGGTGAGGATGACGGTGAGGGTGTGTGTTAGGTTCAGGGTGAAAGTTAGGGCGAAGGATAGGTTGAGGGTTAAGTTTAGGGTTATGGTTATTGTTAGGGTAGGTGTTTGGGTTAGGGTTAGGCTTACAGTTAGGGTCAGGGTTAGGGTTAGGGTTAGGGTTAGGGTGAGGGTAAGGGTGAGGTTGAGGTTGAGGGTGAGTGTGAGTGTAAGGGTGAGGGTGAGAGTGAGGGTTAGGGTTAGGGTGAGGTTTAAGGTTAGGTTTAGTGTTAGGGTTACCGTTAGGGTTAGGGTTAGGGTTCGGGTGAGGGGGAGGGTGAGTGTTAGGGTGATGGTGAGAATGAGGGTGAGGGTGAGGGTTAGGGTGAGGGTTAAGGTTAGGGTTAGGGTTAGTGTTAGGTTGAGAATGAGGGTGAGGGTGAGTGTTAGGGTGAGTGTTATGGTGAGGGTGAGGGTGAGTATTAAGGTTAGGGTTAGGGTTAAGGTTAACGTGTGGATGAGGTTGAGGCTGAGGGTGAGTGTTAGGTTTAGGTTTAGGGCTAGGGTTAGGGTTAGGTTGAGGTTTAGGGTGAGGGTGAGGGTGAGTGTTAGGGTGAGGGTGAGCGTGAGGGTGAGGGTCAAGGTTAAGGTTATGGTTAGGGTAAGGATTAGGGTTAGGGTGAGCGGGAGGGCGAGGGTGAGTGCTAGGGTTAGGGTTAGGGTTAGGGTTACGTTGAGTGTTCGGGTGAGGGTGAGGTTGAGGGTGAGGGTAAGAGTTAGGGTGAGGTTGAGTGTGAGGGTGAGAGTGATGGTGCGTGTTAGGTTGAGGATGAGGGTGAGGGCGAGGGTTTGGTTGATGGTTAAGGTTTTGGTTACGGTTATGGTTTGGGTTATGATATATTTTGGGTTAGGGTTAGGGATAGGGTTATGGTTAGGGTTAGTGTTAGGGTGAGGGTGAGTGTGAGGGTGAGTGTTAGGGTTAGGGTTAGTGTTAGGGTGAGAGTTAGTGTGAGGGTTAGGAATTTGGGTAAGGGTCAGTGTTAGGGTGAGGGTTTGGGTGAGGGTGAGGTTGAGTGTTAGTGTGAGGGATAGGGTTAGGTTTAGGGTTAGGGTGAGGGTGAGGATGAGGGGTAAGTTTAGGGTTCAGTTTATGGTTATGTTTAGGGTTAGGGTTACAGTTAGGGTTAGGGTTACGGTTAGGGTGAGGCTGAAGGTGAGGGTGAGGGTGAGGTTTAGGGTTAGGGTTAAGGTTAGGCTTAGGGTTAGGGTTAGGGTGAGGTTTAGGGTGAGGGTGAGGGTAAGGGTCAGGTTGAGTGTCAGGGTGAGGATTAGGGTGAGGGTGAGGGTTAGATTTAGGGTGAGGGTTAGGGTTAGAGTTAGTGTTAGCGTTAGGGTGATGGTTAGGGTTAGGGTTAGGGTTAAGGTGAGGGTTTGGGTTTTGGTTAGGGTGAGGGTTAAGGTTAAGATTAGGGTTAGAGTTAGGGTTACTGTTAGGGTGAGAGTTAGTGTGAGGGTTAGGGTGAGGGTGAGTGTTAGGGTTAGGGTTAGGGTTAGAGTTATGGTTAGGGTGATAGTTAGGGTGATTGTTAGGGTGAGGGTGAGTGTTAGGAATAGGGTTAGGGTTAGGGTGAGGGTTAGGGTGTGTGTGAGGGTGAGGGTGAGGGTTAAGGTTAGGTTTAGGGTTATCGTTAGGGTTAGTGTTTGGGTTAGGGTTAGGGTTAGGGTTATGGTTAGGGTTACGGTTATGGTGAGGTTGAGGTTGATGGTGAGTGTTAGCGTGAGGGTGAGTGTGAAGGTGAGGGTTAGGGTTAGGGTTAGGGTGAGGGTGAGGCTGAAGGTGAGTGTTAGGGTTAGGGTTAGGGTGAGGGTGAGTGTGAGGGTCAGGGTGAGTGTTAGGGTAAGTGTGAGTGTGAGGGTGTGGGTTAGGGTTAGGGTGAGGGTCAAGGTTAAGTTTAGGGTTTGAGTTAGGTTTAGGGTGAGGCAGAGGGTGATTGTTAGGGTTAGGGTTAGGGTTAGGCTTAAGCTTAGGTTTAATGTTAGGGTGAGGGTTAGGGTGAGGGTAAATGTGAGGGTGAGGGTGAGGGTTAGGTTGAGGATTAAGTTTAGGTTTAGGGTTATGGTTAGGGATAGTGTTTGGGTTAGGGTTAGGGTTAGGGTTACGGTTACGGTTAGGGTTAGGGTTAGTTTTTGGTTTAGGGTGAGGGTGAGTGTGAGCATGAGGGAGAGGGTGAGTGTTAGGGTTAGGGTGAGTATGAGGGTGAGGGTGCATGTTAGTTTGAGGGTGAGGATAAGGGTTAGGGTTAGGGTGAGGGTCAAGGTTAAGGTTAGGGATAGGGTTAGGGTCAGGGTGAGGGTGAAGGTGAGTGTGAGTGTTAGGGTTAGGGTTAGGGTTAGGGTTAGTGTTAGGGTTAGTGTTAGGGTGAGTGTTAGGGTGAGGTTGAGGGTGAGGGTGCGTGTTAGGTTGAGGGTGAGGGTGAGTGTGAGGGTTAGGTTGATGCTTAAGGTTTTGGTTAGGGTTATGGTTATGGTTAGGGTTAGGGTTTGGTTTAGGTTTAGGTATAGGTTTATGTTTAGGGTTATGGTTAGGATGAGGGTGAGTGTGAGGGTGAGTGTTAGGGTTAGGATTAGGGATTTGGGTTAGGGTTCGGGTTACGGTTAGGGTGAGGGTTAGGGTGAGCATGAGTGTGAGGGTGAGTCTAAGGTTGAAGATGAGGAAGGGTTAGGGTTAGGGTGAGGGTAAGGGTTAAGTTTAGGGTTAGGGTTAGGATTAGGGTGAGGGTGAGGGTGAGTGTTAGGGTTAGTGATTAGGTTAGGGTTAGGTTTAGGGTTAGGGTTAGGCTTAGGGTTAGGGTTAGGTTAAGGGTGAGGGTGTGGATGAATGTTAGGGTGAGGGTTTGGGTGAGGGTGAGGGTGAGTGTTAGGGATAGGGTTAGGGTTAGGGTGAGGGTGAGGGTGAGGGTTAAGGTTTGGTTTCGGCTTATGGTTGTGTTTATGGTCAGGGTTAGGTTTAGGGTTATGGTTAGGGTGAGGCTGAGGGTGAGGGTGAGGGTGAGGTCTAGGGTTAGGGTGAAGGTTAGGCTTAGGGTTAGGGTTAGGTGAGGGTTAGGTTGAGGGTGAGGGTAAGGGTGAGGGTAAGGGTGAGGGTGAGTGTCAGGGTGAGGTTTAGGGTGATGGTGAGGGTGAGGGTTAGATTTAGGGTGAGGGTTAGGTTGAGGTTGAGTGTTAAGGTTAGTGTTAGGGTTAGGGTTAAGGTGAGGGTTTGGGTTATGGTTAGGGTGAGGGTTAATGTTAAGGTTAGTGTTAGGGTTAGGGTTAGGGTTAGGGTAAGTGTTAGGTTTAGGGTTAGGTTTAGGGTTAGGGTGAGAGTTAGTGTGAGGGTTAGGGTAAGGGTGAGTGTTATGGTTATGGTTAGGGTTAGGATGACAGTTAGGGTGATGGTTAGGGTGAGAGTGAGTGTTAGAGGTAGGGTAAGGTTTAGGGTTAGGGTGAGGGTTAGTGTGAGATTCAGGGTGAGGTTGAGCGTGAGTGTTAGCGTGAGGGTGAGGGTGAGGGTTAGGGTTAGTGTTAGGGTTAGGGTTAGGTTTAGGGTGAGGGTGAGGGTGAGTGTTAGCATTAGGGTAAGGGTGAGGGTGAGGTTGAGGGTCAGGGTGAGTGTTAGGGTATGGGTGAGTGTGATGGTGAGGGTTAGGGTAAGGGTGAGGGTCAAGTTTAAGGTTAGGGTTAGGGTTAGTGTTAGGATTAGGGTTAGGCTTAGGCTTAGGTTTATTGTTAGGGTGAGAGTTAATGTGAGGGTAAAGATGAGGGTGAGGGTGAGGGTGCTTGTTAAGTTGAGGGAGAGGGTTAGGGCGAGTATTAGGTTCAGGGTTAAGTTTAGCGTTAGGGTTATGGTTAGTTTTAGGGTTAGGGTTAGGGTGAGGGTAAGGGTGAGGTTGAGGGTGACGGGAAGTGTAAGGGTGAGGGTGAGGGTTAGGGTTAGGGTAAGGGTGAGGTTTAAGGTTGGATTTAGGGTTAGGTTTACCATTAGGGTTAGGGTTAGGGTTAGGGTTATGTGTAGGGTGAGGTTGAGGGTGATTGTTAGGGTGAGGGTGAGAATGAGGGTGAGGGTAAGGGTTAGGGTGAGTGTTAAGGTTATGGTTAGGGTGAGGGTTAGGTTGAGAATGAGGGTGAGGGTGAGTGTTAGGGTGAGAGTTATGGTGAGGGTGAGGGTGAGTGTTAAGATTAGGGTTAGGGTTAAAGTTAACGTGAGGGTGAGGTTGAGGCTGAGTGTGAGGGTTAGGTTTAGGTTTAGGGTTAGGGTTAGGGTTAGGTTGAGTTTAGGGTGAGGCTTACGGTGAGTGTTAGGGTGAGGGTGAGGGTGAGGGTGAGGGTCAAGGTTAAGGTTAGGGTTAGGGTTAGGGTAAGGATTAGGGTTAGGGTGAGCGGGAGGGCGAGTGTGAGTGCTAGGTTTAGGGTTAGGGTTAGGCTTAGGCTTAGGCTTAGTATTAGGATGTGGGTTAGGGTGAGGGTAAGGGTGAGGGTGAGAGTGCGTGTTAGGTTGAGGGTGATGGTGAGGGCGTGGGTTAGGTTGTGGGTTAAGGTTAGGGTTAGGGTTATCGTTAGGGTTAAGTGTTTGGTTTAGGGTTAGGGTTAGGGTTACAGTTAGGTTTAGGGTTACGGTTATGGTGAGGGTGAGGTTGAGGGTGATTGTTAGCGTTAGGGTTAGGGTTAGGTTGAGTGTTAGGGTGAGGGTGAGGTTGAGGGTGAGGGTAAGTGTTAGGGTGAGGTTGAGTGTGAGGTTGAGAGTGAGGGTGCGTGTTAGGTTGAGGATGAGGGTGAGGTCGAGGCTTTGGTTGATGGTTAAGGTTTTGGTTACGGTTATGGTTTGGGTTAAGGATAGAGTTTGGGTTAGGGTTAGGGATAGGGTTATGGTTAGGGTTAGTGTTAGGGTGAGGGTGAGTGTGAGGGTGAGTGTTAGGGTTAGGGTTAGTGTTAGGGTGAGAGTTAGTGTGAGGGTTAGGTATTTGGGTTAGGGTTAGTGTTAGGGTGAGGGTGAGGGTGAGGGTTAAGGTTTGGGTTAGGGTTAGGGTTAGGGTTAGGGTTAGGGTGAGGGTGAGGGTGAGGGTTAGTGTTAGGGTTAGTGTTTAGGTTAGGGATAGGGTTAGGGTTAGGGTCAGGGTTAAGTTTAGTGTGAGGGTGAGGGTGTGGATGAGTGTTAGGGTGAGGTTTTGGGTGAGGGTGAGGGTGAGTGTTATGGATAGGGTTAGGTTTAGGGTTAAGGTGTGGGTGAGGGTGAGGGGTAAGTTTAGGGTTCGGCTTATGGTTATGTTTAGGGTTAGGGTTATGGTTAGGGTTAGGGTTACGGTTAGGGTGAGTCTGAAGGTGAGGGTGAGGGTGAGGTTTAGGGTTAGGATGAAGGTTAGGCTTAGGGTTAGGGTTAGGGTGAGGTTTAGGTTTAGGTTGAGGGTAAGGGTCAGGTTGAGTGTCAGGGTGAGGTTTAGGGTGAGGGTGAGGGTGAGGGTTAGATTTAGGGTGAGGGTTAGGGTTAGAGTTAGTGTTAGCGTTAGGGTGATGGTTAGGGTTAGGGTTAGGTTTAAGGTGATGGTTTGGGTTAAGGTTAGGGTGAGGGTTAAGGTTAAGGTTAGGGTTAGAGTTAGGGTTACTGTTAGGGTGAGATTTAGTTTGAGGCTTAGGGTGAGGGTGAGTGTTAGGGTTAGGGTTAGAGTTAGGGTTATGGTGTTAGTTAGGGTGATGATGAGGGTGAGTGTTAGGGATAGGGTTAGGGTTAGGGTGAGGGTTAGGGTGAGGGTCAGGGTGAGGTTGAGGGTGAGTGTTAGCGTGTGTGTGAGGATGAGGGTGAAGGTTAAGGTTAGGTTTAGGGTTATCGTTAGGTTTAGTGTTTGGGTTAGGGTTAGGGTTACGGTTAGCGTTAGGGTTACTGTTATGGTGAGGGTGAGGTTGAGGGTGAGTGTTAGCGTGAGGGTGAGGGTGAAGGTGAGAGTTAGGGTTAGGGTTAGGGTCAGGGTTAGGTTTAGGGTGAGGGTGAGGCTGAATGTGAGTGTTAGGGTTAGTGTTAGGTTTAGGTTTAGGGTTAGGGTTAAGGTTAGGGTGAGGGTGAGTGTGAGGGTCAGGGTTAGGGTTAGGGTAAGTGTGAGGGTGAGGGTGAGGGTTAGGGTTAGGGTGAGGGTCAAGGTTAAGTTTAGGGTTAGAGTTAAGTTTAGGGTGAGGCTGAGGGTGATTGTTAGGATTAGGGTTAGGGTTAGGCTTAAGCTTAGGTTTAGTGTTAGGGTGTGGGTTAGGGTGAGGGTAAAGGTGTGGGTGAGGGTGCGTGTTAGGTTGAGGGTGAGGGTGAGGGTGAGGGTTAGGTTGAGGATTAAGTTTAGGTTTAGGGTTATGGTTAGGGTTAGTGTTTGGTTTAGGGTTACGGTTCGGGTTAGGTTTAGGGTTAGTTTTTGGTTTAGGGTGAGGGTGAGTGTGAGGGTGAGGGAGAGGGTGAGTGTTAGGGTTAGGGTGATGGTGAGCATGAGGTTGAGGGTGAGGATGAGGGTTAGGGTTAGGGTGAGGGTCAAGGTTAAGGTTAGGGATAGTGTTAGATTCAGGGTGAGGGTGAGTGTGAGTGTTAGGGTTAGGGTTACTGTTAGGGTGAGTGTTAGGGTGAAGGTAAGGGTGAGGTTGAGGGTGAGGGTGCGTGTTAGGTTGAGGGTGAGGTTGAGTGCGAGGGTTAGGTTGATGGTTAAGGTTTTGGTTACGGTTATGGTTATGATTAGGGTTAGGGTTTGGTTTAGGTTTACGTATAGGGCTATGTTTAGGTTTATGGTTAGGGTGAGGGTGAGTGTGAGGGTGAGTGTTAGGGTTAGGGTTAGGGATTTGGATTAGGTTTCGGGTTACGGTTAGGGTGAGGGTTAGGGTGAGCATGAGGGTGAGGGTGAGTGTAAGGGTGAGGATGAGGGAAGGGTTAGGTTTAGGGTGAGGGTAAGGGTTAAGTTTAGGGTTAGGGTTAGGGTTAGGGTGAGGGTGAGGGTGAGTGTTAGGTTTAGTGTTTAGGTTAGGTTTAGGTTTAGGGTTAGGATTAGGCTTAGGGTTAGGGTTAGGCTGAGGGTGAGGGTGTGGATGAGTGTTAGGGTGAGTGTTTGGGTGAGGTTGAGCTTGAGGGTGAGTGTTAGGGTTAGTGTTAGGGTTAGGGTTAAGGTGAGGGTTTGGGTTATGGTTAGGGTGAGGGTTAATGGTAAGGTTAGTGTTTGGGTTAGAGTTTGGGTTAGGGTTAGGGTAAGGGTTAGGGATAGGGTTAGGTTTAGTGTTAGGGTGAGAGTTAGTGTGAGGGTTTGGGTGAGGGTGAGTGTTATGGTTATGGTTAGGGTTAGGGTTAGGGGGACAGATAGGGTGATGGTTAGGGTGAGAGTGAGTGTTAGAGATAGGGTAAGGGTTAGGGTTAGGGTGAGGGTTAGTGTGAGATTCAGGGTGAGGTTGAGCGTGAGTGTTAGAGTGAGGGTGAGGGTTAGGGTTAGGCTTAGGCTTAGTGTTAGGATGTGGGTTAGGGTGAGGGTAAGGTTGAGGGTGAGTGTGAGGGCATGGGTTAGGTTGTGGGTTAAGGTTAGGGTTAGTGTTATCGTTAGGGTTAAGTGTTTGGTTTAGGGTTAGGGTTAGGGTTATGGTTAGGGTTAGGGTTACGGTTATGGTGAGGGTGAGGTTGAGGGTGAGTGTTAGCGTTACGGTTAGGGTTAGGGTTAGGTTGAGTGTTAGGGTGAGGGTGAGTTTGAGGGTGAAAGTAAGTGTTAGGGTAAGGTTGAGTGTGAGGGTGAGAGTGAGGGTGCGTGTTAGGTTGAGGATGAGGGTGAGGTCGAGGGTTTGGTTGATGGTTAAGGTTTTGGTTACGGTTATGGTTTGGGTTAAGGATAGATTTTGAGTTAGGGTTAGGGATAGGGTTATGGTTAGGGTTAGTGTTAGGGTGAGGGTGAGTGTGAGGGTGAGTGTTAGGGTTAAGGTTAGTGTTAGGGTGAGAGTTAGTGTGAGGGTTAGGTATTTGGGTTAGGGTTAGTGTTAGGGTGACGGTGAGGGTGAGGGTTAAGGTTAGGGTTAGGGTTAAGGTTAGGGTTAGGGTGACGGTGAGGGTGAGGGTGAGGGTTAGTGTTAGGATTAGTGTTTAGGTTAGGGATAGCGTTAGGGTTAGGGTTAGGGTTAGGGTCAGGGTTAGGTTTAGGGTGATGGTGAGGGTGTGGGTGAGTGTTAGGGTGAGGGTTTGGGTGAGGGTGAGGGTGAGTGTTAGGGATAGGGTTAGGGTTATGGTTAGGGTGAGGGTGAGGGTGATGGGTAAGTTTAGGGTTCGGCTTATGGTTATGTTTAGGGTTAGGGTTACGGTTAGAGTTAGGGTTACGGTTAGGATGAGTCTAAAGGTGAGGTTGAGGGTGAGGTTTAGGGTTAGGGAGAAGGTTAGGCTTAGGGTTAGGGTTAGGGTGAGGTTTAGGGTGAGGGTGAGGTTGAGGGTTAGATTTAGGGTGAGGGTTAGGGTTAGAGTTAGTGTTAGCGTTAGGGTGATGGTTAGGGTTAGGGTTAAGGTGAGGGTTTGGGTTAGGGTTAGGGTGAGGGTTAAGGTTAAGTTTAGGGTTAGAGTTAGGGTTAGTGTTAGGGTGAGAGTTAGTGTGAGGGTTAATATGAGGGTGAGTGTTAGGGTTAGGGTTAGAGTTAGGGTTAGGGTGATAGTTAGGGTGATGGTTAGGGTGAGGGTGAGTGTTAGGGATAGGGTTAGGGTTAGGGTGAGGGTTAGGGTGAGGGTCAGGGAGAGGTTGAGGGTGAGTGTTAGCGTGTGTGTGAGGGTGAGGGTGAGGGTTAAGGTTAGGTTTAGGGTTATCGTTAGGGTTAGTGTTTGGGTTAGTGTTAGGGTTAGGGATACGGTTAGGGTTAGGGTTACGGTTATGGTGAGGGTGAGGTTGAGGGTGAGTGTTAGCGTGAGGGTGAGGGTGAAGGTGAGGTTTAGGGTTAGGGTGAGGGTCAAGTTTAAGGTTAGGGTTAGGGTTAGGGTTAGGGTTAGTGTTAGGATTAGCGTTAGGCTTAGGCTTATGTTTATTGTTAGGGTGAGGGTTAGGGTGAGGGTAAAGATGAGGGTGAGGGTGAGGGTGCGTGTTAGGTTGAGGGAGAGGGTTAGGGCGAGGTTTAGGTTCAGGGTTAAGTTTAGGGTTAGGGTTATGGTTAGTTTTAGGGTTAGGGTTAGGGTGAGGGTAAGGGTGAGGTTGAGGGTGACGGTGAGTGTAAGAGTGAGGGTGAGGGTGAGGGTTAGGGTTATGGTAAGGGTGAGGTTTAAGGTTGGATTTAGTGTTAGGGTTACCGTTAGGGTTAGATTTAGGGTTAGGGTTAGGTGTAGGGTGAGGTTGAGGGTGACTGTTAGGGTGAGGGTGAGAATGAGGTTGAGGGTGAGGGTTAGGGTGAGTGTTAAGGTTAGGGTTAGGGTTAGGGTTAGGTTGAGAATGAGGGTGAGGGTGAGTGTTAGGGTGAGAGATATGGTGAGGGTGAGGGTGAGTGTTAAGGTTAGGGTTAGGGTTAAGGTTAACGTGAGGGTGAGGTTGAGGCTGAGGGTGAGGGTTAGGTTTAGGTTTAGGGGTAAGGTTATGGTTAGGTTGAGGTTTAGGGTGAGGGTGAGGGTGAGTGTTAGGGTGAGGGTGAGTGTGAGGGTGAGGGTCAAGGTTAAGTTTAGGGTTAGGGTAAGGATTAGGGTTAGGGTGAGCGGGAGCGCGAGGGTGAGTGCTAGGGTTAGGGTTAGGCTTAGGCTTAGGCTTAGTGTTAGGATGTGGGTTAGGGTGAGGGTAAGGGTGAAGGTGAGTGTGCGTGTTAGGTTGAGGGTGAGGGTGAGGGCATGGGTTAGGTTGTGGGTTAAGGTTAGGGTTAGGGTTATTGTTAGTGTTAAGTGTTTGGTTAATGTTAGGGTTAGGGTTATGGTTAGGGTTAGGGTTATGGTTATGGTGAGGGTGAGGTTGAGGGTGAGTGTTAGCGTTAGGGTTAGGGTTAGGGTTAGGGTTAGGTTGAGTGTTAGGGTGAGGGTGAGGTTGAGGGTGAAAGTAAGTGTTAGGGTGAGGTTGAGTGTGAGGGTGAGAGTGAGGGTGCGTGTTAGGTTGAGGATGAGGGTGAGGTCGAGGGTTTGGTTGATGGTTAAGGTTTTGGTTACGGTTATGGTTTGGGTTAAGGATAGAGTTTGGGTTAGAGTTAGGGATAGGGTTATTGTTAGGGTTAGTGTTAGGGTGAGGGTGAGTGTGAGGGTGAGTGTTAGGGTTAGGGTTAGTGTTAGGGTGAGAGTTAGTGTGAGGGTTAGGTATTTGGGTTAGGGTTAGTGTTAGGGTGAGGGTGAGGGTGAGGGTGAGGGGTAAGGTTAGGGTTAGGGTTAGGGTTAGGGTGAGGGTGAGGTTTAGTGTTAGGGTTAGTGTTTAGGTTAGGGATAGGGTTAGGGTTAGGTTTAGGGTCAGGGTTAGGTTTAGGGTGAGGGTGAGGGTGTGGGTGAGTGTTAGGGTGAGGGTTTGGGTGAGGGTGAGGGTGAGTGTTAGGGATAGGGTTAGGGTTAGGGTTACGGTGAGGGTGAGGGTGAGGGTGAGGTGTAAGTTTAGGGTCCGGCTTATGGTTATGTTTAGGGTTAGGGTTACGGTTAGAGTTAGGGTTACGGTTAGGGTGAGTCTGAAGGTGAGGGTGAGGGTGAGGTTTAGGTTTAGGGTGAAGGTTAGGCTTAGGGTTAGGGTTAGGGTGAGTCTGAAGGTGAGGGTGAGGGTGAGGTTTAGGGTTAGGGTGAAGGTTAGGCTTAGGGTTAGTGTTAGGGTGAGGTTTAGGGTGAGGGTGAGGGTAAAGGTCAGGTTGAGTGTCAGGGTGAGGTTTAGGGTGAGGGTGAGGGTTAGATTTAGGGTGAGATTTAGGGTTAGAGTTAGTGTTAGCGTTAGGGTGATGGTTAGGGTTAGGGTTAGGGTTAAGGTGAGGGTTTGGGTTAGGGTTAGGGTGAGGGTTAAGGTTAAGGTTAGGGTTAGAGTTAGGGTTAGTGTTAGGGTGAGAGTTAGTGTTAGGGTTAGGTTGAGAATGAGAGTGAGGGTGAGTGTTAGGGTGAGCGTTATGGTGAGGGTGAGGGTGAGTGTTAAGGTTAGGGTTAGGGTTAAGGTTAACGTGAGGGTGAGGTTGAGGCTGAGGGTGAGGGTTAGGTTTAGGTTTAGGTTTAGCTTTAGGGTTAGCGTTAGGTTGATGTTTAGGGTGTGTGTCAGGGTGAGTGTTAGGGTGAGGGTGAGTGTGAGGGTGAGGGTCAAGGTTAAGGTTAGGGTTAGGGTAAGGATTAGGGTTAGGGTGAGGGTGAGGGCGAGGGTGAGTGCTAGGGTTAGGCTTAGGCTTAGGCTTAGGCATAGTGTTAGGGTGAGGGTTAGGGTGAGGGTAAGGGTGAGGGTGAGGGTGAGGTCATGGGTTAGATTGTGGGTTAAGGTTTGGGTTAGGGGTATCGTTAGGGTTAGTGTTTGGGTTAGGGTTATGGTTACGGTTATGGTTAGGGTTACAGTTAGGGTGAGGGTGAGGTTGAGGGTGCGTGTTAGGGTTGAGGGTGAGGGTGAGGGTGAGGGTTAAGTTTAGGTTTAGGGTTATGATTAGGGTTAGTGTTTGGGTTAGGGTTAGGGTTACGGTTACGGTTAGGGTTAGGGTTAGTTTTTGCTTTAGGGTGAGGGTGAGTGTGAGGGTGAGGGTGATGGTGAGTGTTAGGGTTAGGGTTAGGGTGAGGGTGAGCATGAGGGTGAGGGTGAGTGTGCGTGTTAGTGTGAGTGTGAGGATGAGCGTTAAGTTTAGGGTGAGGGTCAAATTTAAGTTTAGAGTTAGGGTTAGGGTCAGGGTGACGGTGAGGGTGAGTGTGAGTGTTAGGGTTAGTGTTAGGCTTAGGGTTAGTGTTAGGGTGAGGGTTAGGGTGAGGGTAAAGTTGAGGGTGAGGGTGCGAGTTAGGTTGAGGGTGAGGGTGAGTGCGAGGGTTAGGTTGATGGTTAAGGTTTGGTTAGGGTTATGGTTAGGGTTAGGGTTTGGTTTAGGTTTAGGTATAGGGTTATGTTTAGGGTTATGGTTAGGGTGAGGGTGAGTGTTAGGGTGAGGGTTAGGGTTAGGGTTAGGGATTTGGGTTAGGGTTAGGGTTAGGTTTAAGGTGATGGATAGGGTGAGTTTGAGGGTGAGGGTGTGTGTAAGGGTGAGGATGAGGGTAGGGTTAGGGTTAGGGTGAGCGTGAGTGTTAAGTTTAGGGTTTGGGTTAGGGTTAGGGTTATTGTGAGGGTGATGGTTAGTGTTAGGATTAGTGTTTAGGTTAGGGATAGCGTTAGGGTTAGGGTTAGGGTTAGGGTCAGGGTTAGGTTTAGGGTGAGGGTGAGGGTGTGGGTGAGTGTTAGGGTGAGGGTTTGGGTGAGGGTGATGGTGAGTGTTAGGGATAGGGTTAGGGTTAGGGTTAGTTTGAGGGTGAGGGTGAGGGGTAAGTTTAGGGTTCAGCTTATGGTTATGTTTAGGGTTAGGGTTACGGTTAGGGTTAGGGTTACGGTTAGGGTTAGGGTCAGGGTTAGGTTTAGTGTGAGGGTGATGGTGTGGGTGAGTGTTAGGGTGAGGGTTTGGGTGAGGGTGATGGTGAGTGTTAGGTATAGGGTTAGGGTTAGGGTTAGTTTGAGGGTGAGGGTGAGGGGTAAGTTTAGGGTTCAGCTTATGGTTATGTTTAGGGTTAGGGTTACGGTTAGGGTTACGGTTAGGGTGAGTCTGAAGGTGAGGGTGAGGCTGAGGTTTAGGGTTAGGGTGAAGGTTAGGCTTAGGGTTAGGGTTAGGGTGAGGTTTAGGGTGAGGGTGAGTGTAAGGGTCAGGTTGAGTGTCAGGGTGAGGTTTAGGGTGAGGGTTAGATTTAGCGTGAGGGTTAGGGTTAGAGTTAGTGTTAGCGTTAGGGTGATGGTTAGGGTTAGGTTTAGGGTTAAGGTGAGGGTTTGGGTTAGGGTTAGGGTGAGGGTTAAGGTTAAGGTTAGGGTTAGAGTTAGGGTTAGTGTTAGGGTGAGAGTTAGTGTTAGGGTTAGGTTGAGAATGAGAGTGAGGGTGAGTGTTATGGTGAGCGTTATGGTGAGGGTGAGGGTGAGTGTTAAGGTTAGGGTTAGGGTTAAGGTTAAAGTGAGGGTGACGTTGAGGCTGAGGGTGAGGGTTAGGTTTAGGTTTACCTTTAGGGTTAGGGTTAGGTTGATGTTTAGGGTGTGGGTGAGAATGAGTGCTAGGGTGAGGGTGAGTGTGAGGGTGAGTGTTAGGGTTAGGGTTAGGGATTTGGATTAGGTTTCGGGTTACGGTTAGGGTGAGGGTTAGGGTGAGCATGAGGGTGAGGGTGAGTGTAAGGGTGAGGATGAGGGAAGGGTTAGGTTTAGGGTGAGGGTAAGGGTTAAGTTTAGGGTTAGGGTTAGGGTTAGGCTTAGGATTAGGCTTAGGCATAGTGTTAGGGTGAGGGTGAGGGCATGGGTTAGATTGTGGGTTAAGGTTTGGGTTAGGGCTATCGTTAGGGTTAGTGTTTGGGTTAGGGTTGTGGTTACGGTTAGGGTTAGGGTTACGGTTAGGGTGAGGGTGAGGTTGAGGGTGCCTGCTAGGTTGAGGGTGAGGGTGAGTGTGAGGGTGAGGGTGAGGGTGAGGGTTAGTTTGAGAGTTAAGTTTAGGTTTAGGGTTATGATTAGGGTTAGTGTTTGGGTTAGGGTTAGGGTTAGGGTTAGGGTTAGGGTTACGGTTAGGGTTAGGGTTAGGTTTAGGGTTAGGGTTAGTTTTTGCTTTAGGGTGAGGGTTAGTGTGAGGGTGAGGGTGATGGTGAGTGTTATGGTTAGGGTTAGGGTGAGGGTGAGCATGAGGGTGAGGGTGAGTGTGCGTGTTAGGGTGAGGGTGAGGATGAGCGTTAAGTTTAGGGTGAGCGTCAAATTTAAGTTTAGAGTTAGGGTTAGGGTCAGGGTGACGGTGAGGGTGAGTGTGAGTGTTAGGGTTAGTGTTAGGCTTAGGGTTAGTGTTAGGGTGAGGGTTAGGGTGAGGTTAAAGGTGAGGGTGAGGGTGCGTGTTAGGTTGAGGGTGAGGGTGAGTGCGAGGGTTAGGTTGATGGTTAAGGTTTGGTTAGGGTTATGGTTAGGGTTAGGGTTTGGTTTAGGTTTAGGTATAAGGCTATGTTTAGGGTTATGGTTAGGGTGAGGGTGAGTGTGAGTGTGAGGGTTAGGGTTAGGGTTAGGGATTTGGGTTAGGGTTAGGGTTAGGTTTAAGGTGAGGGATAGGGTGAGGTTGAGGGTGAGCGTGAGTGTAAGGGTGAGGATGAGGGTAGGGTTAGGGTTAGGGTGAGCGTGAGGGTTAAGTTTAGGGTTTGGGTTAGGGTTAGGGTTAGGGTGAGGGTGAGTGTTAGGGTTAGTGTTTAGGTTAATGTTAGGTTCAGGGTTAGGCTTAGGGTTAGGGTTAGGGTGAGGGTGAGTGTGTGGATGAGTGTTAGGGTGAGGGTTTGGGTGACGTTGAGTGTGAGGGTGAGTGTTAGGGATAGGGTTAGATTTAGGGTGAGGGTGAAGGTTAAGGTTTGGGTTCGGCTTATGGTTATGTTTAGGGTTAGGGTTATTGTTAGGGTGAGTCTGAGGGTGAGGGTGAGGTCTAGGTTTAGGGTGAAGGTTAGGCTTAGGTTCAGGGTTAGGTGAGGGTTAGGGTGAGGGTGAGGGTAAGGGTGAGGGTGAGTGTCAGGGTGAGGTTTAGGGTGATGGTGAGTGTTAGGGTTAGATTTAGGGTGAGGGTTAGGGTGAGGGTGAGTGTTAAGATTAGTGTTAGTGTTAAGGTTAGGGTTAAGGTGAGGGTTTGGGTTAGGGATAGGGTGAGGCTTAAGGTTAAGTTTAGGGTTAGGGTTAGGGTTAGGGTTAAGGTTAGGGTTAGGGTTAGGGTGAGAGTTAGTGTGAGGGTTAGGGTGAGGGTGAGGGTGAGTGTTATGGTTATGGTTAGGGTTAGGGTTAGGGTGAGAGCTAGGGTGATGGTTAGGGTGAGAGTGAGTGTTAGAGATAGGGTTAGGGTTTGGTTTAGGGTGAGGGTTAGTGTGAGTTTCAGGGTGAGGTTGAGCGTTAGTGTTAGCGTGAGGGTGAGGGTGAGCGTTAGGTTTAGGGTTAGGGTTAGGTTTAGGTTTAGGTTTAGGGTGAGTGTGAGGGTGAGTGTTAGGGTTAGGGTTAGGGTTAGGGTTCGGGTGAGGGTGAGGGTCAGGGTCAGGGTCAGGGTGAGTGTTAGGGTATGGGTGAGTTTGAGGGTGATGGTTAGGGTTAGGGTGAGGGTCAAGTTTAAGGTTATGGTTAGGGTTAGGGTTAGTGTTAGGGTGAGGGTGAGGGTGAGGGTGAGTGTTAGTGTTAGTGTTAGGCTTAGGCTTAGGTTTATTGTTAGGGTGAGGGTTAGGGTGAGGGGAAATTTGAGCGTGAGGGTGAGGGTGCGTGTTAGGTTGAAGGAGAGGGTTAGGGCGAGGGTTAGGTCGAGGGTTAAGCTTAGGGTTAGGGTTATGGTTAGGTTTAGGGTTAGGGTTAGGGTGAGGGTAAGGGTGAGGTTGAGGGTGACGGTGAGTGTAAGGGTGAGGGTGAGGGTGAGTGTTAGAGTTAGGGTTAGGGTGAGTTTTAAGGTTGGATTTAGGCTTAGGGTTACCGTTAGGGTTAGGTTTAGGGTTAGGGTTAGGGTTAGGTTTAGGGTGAGGTTGAGGGTGACTGTTAGGGTGAGGGTGAGAATGAGGGTGAGGGTGAGGGTTAGGGTGAGTGTTAAGGTTAGGTTTAGGGTTAGGGTTAGGTTGAGAATGAGGGTGAGTGTGAGTGTTAGGGTGAGAGTTATGGTGAGGGTGTATGTTAAAGTTAAGGTTAGGGTTAGGGTTAACGTGAGGGTGAGGTCTCGGCTGAGGGTGAGGGTTAGGTTTAGGTTTAGGGTTAGGGTTAGGGTTAGGTTGAGTGTAAGGGTGAGGGTGAGGTTGAGGGTGAGGGTAAGTGTTAGTGTGAGGTTTAGTTTGAGGGTGAGTGTGAGGGTGCGTGTTAGGTTAAGGGTGAGGGTGAGGGCGAGGGTTAGGTTGATGGTTAAGGTTTTTGTTAGGGTTATGTTTTGGGTTAAGGTTAGAGTTTGGGTTAGGGTTAGGGATAGGGTTATGGTTAGGGTTAGTGTTAGGGTGAGGGTGAGTATTAGGGTTAGGGTTAGGGTTAGTTTTAGGGTGAGAGTTAGTGTGAGGGGTAGGTATCTGGGTTAGGTTTAGGGTTAGGGTTCGGGTGAGGGTGAGGTGAGGGTTAGTGTTAGGGTTAGTGTTTAGGTTAGGGTTAGGTTTAGGGTTAGGGTCAGGGTTAGGGTTAGGGTGAGGGTGATGGTGTGGATGAGTGTTAGGTTGAGGGTTTGGGTGAGGGTGAGGGTGAGGGTGAGTGTTAGGGATAGGGTTAGGGTGAGGGTTAAGTTTTGCGTTCGGCTTATGGTTATGTTTAGGGTTAGGGTTACGGTTAGGGTTAGTGTTATGGTTAGGGTGAGGCTGAAGGTGAGGGTGAGGGTGAGGTTTATGGTTAGGGTTATGGTGAAGGTTAGGCTTAGGGTTAGGGTTAGGGTGAGGTTTTGGGTGAGGGTAAGGGTGAGGGTGAGTGTCAGGGTGAGGTTAAGGGTGAGGGTGAGCGTGAGCGTTAGATTTAGGGTGAGGGTTAGGGTTAGAGTTAGTGTTAGAGTTAGGGTGATGGTTAGGGTTAGGGTTAGGGTTAAGGTGAGGGTTTGGTTTAGGGTTAGGGTGAGGGTTAAGGTTAAGGTTAGGGTTAGAGTTAGGGTTAGTGTTAGGGTGAGAGTTAGTGTGAGGGTTAGGGTGAGAGTGAGTGTTAGGTTTAAGGTTAGGGTTAGGGTGAGAGTTAGGGTGATGGTTAGGGTGAGGGTGAGTGTTAGGGATAGGGTTAGGGTTAGGGTGAGGGTTAGGGTGAGGGTCAGGGTGAGGTTGAGGGTGAGTGTTAGCGTGTGTGTGAGGGTGAGGGTGAGGGTTAACGTTAGGTTTAGGGTTAGGGTTAGGGTTAGGTTGAGAATGAGGGTGAGGGTGAGTTTTAGGATGAGAGTTATGGTGAGCGTGAGGGTGAGGGTGAGGGTTAGGTTGAGGGTTAAGGTTAGGGATAGGGTTAGGGTTAGGGTAGGTTTAGGTTTAGGTTGAGAATTAGGGTGAGGGTGAGTGTTAGGGTGAGAGTTATGGTGAGGGTGAGGGTGAGGGTGAGTGTGAAGGTTAGGGTTAGGGTTAAGGTTAACGTGAGTGTGAGTTTGAGGCTGAGGGTGAGGGTTAGGTTCAGGTTTAGGTTTAGGGTTAGTGTTAGGGTTAGGTTGAGGGTTAGGGTGAAGTTGAGGGTGAGGGTGAGTGTTAGGGTGAGGGTGAGTGTGAGGGCCCGGGTTAGGTTGAGGGTTAAGGTTAGGGTTAGAGTTAAGGTTAGAGTTAGTGTTTTGGGTTAGGGTTAGGGTTACTGTTACGGTTAGGGTTAGGGTTAGGGTTAGGGTTAGGGTTAGGGTTAGGGTGAGGGTGAGGGTGAGTTTGAGTGTTTCGGTTAGTGTTAGGGTTAGGAATTAGGGTTAGGGTTAGGGTTAGTGTTAGGGTAACCGTGAGGTTGAGGGTGAGGGTGAGGTTGAGTGTAAGGGTAAGGGTGAGAGTGAAGGTTAGGGTTAGAGTGAGGGTTAGGGTTAGTTTTATTGTTAATGTTAGCATTAGGTTTAGGGTTAGGGTTTGGGTTAGAATTAGGGTTACCTTTAGTGTTAGGGTAAGTGTTAAGGTGAGGGTGAAGGTGAGGGTGAGTGTAAGAGTGAGTGTTAGAGTGAGGGTGAGGTTGAGTGTTAGGGTTAGGTTTAGGATGAGCATTAGGGTTAGGGTGAGGTTTAGGGTTAGTCTTAGGGTTAGGGTTAGGTATAGGGTGAGGTTTAGGTTGAAGGTGATGGTAAGGATGAGGGTGAGTGTTATGGTTAGGGTTAGGGTTGGGGTTAAGTTTAGGGTTAGGGTGAGGGTGAGGGTGAGTGTTAGGGTTAGGGTTAGGGTTAGGGTTAGGGGGAGGAATAAGGTGAGGGTGAGGGTCAGATTGAGGGTGAGTGTTAGAGTAAGTGTGAGGGTGAGGGTTAGGGTTAGGTTTAGGGTTATTGTTAGGGTGAGTGTGAGTGTGAGGGAGAGTGTGAGTGTTAGGGTTAGAGATAGTGTTACGGTTAGGGTTAGGGTGAGGGTTAGTGTTAGGTTTAGGTTTAGAGTTAGGGTGAGGGTGACGGTGAGGGTTAATGTGAGTGTGATGCTGAGGGTAATGGTGATTATTAGGGTGAGGGTGAGCATGAGTGTGAGCCTGAGGTTTAGGGTTAGGGTGAGGGTCAGGGTTAAGGTTAGGGTTAGTGTTATTGTTAGAATTAGGGTGAGATTGAGGGTGAGGGTGAGTATTAGGGTTAGGTTTAGGGTGAGGGTGACGGTGAGGGTGAGGGTGAGTGTTAGGGTTAAGGTTTATTTTTAGGGTGAGGGTGAGGATGGGGATGAGGGTTAGGGTTATGGTTAGGGTTAGGTTAGGGTTAGGGTTAGGTTTAGGTTGAGGGTTAGGGTGACGGTTAGGGTTAAGTTTAGGGTTAGGGTTAGGGTGAGGGTTAGGGTTAGTGTTAGTGTTAGGGTTAGGGTTATGGTTAGGGTGAGGGTGAGGGTGAGGGTGAGTGTTAGGGTTAGGGTTACGGTTAGGGTGAGGGTGAGGGTGAGAGTTAGGGTTAGGGTGAGGGTTAGGATTAGGTGAGGTTGAGGGTGAGGGTGAGGTTTAAGGTTAGGGTTAGGCTTAGGATGACTGTTAGTGTTAGGATTAGAGTTAGGGTTAGGGTGAGGGTGAAGGTGAGGGTTAATGTGAGGGTGAGGTTGAAGGTCAGGGTCAGGGTCATTGTTAGTGTTAGGGTTAGAGTAAGGGTGAGGGTGAGGGTTAGGGTTAGGGCTAGGGTTAGGGTTAGGTTTAGGGTTAGGGTTATGGTTAGGGTGAGGGTGAGGCTGAGGGTGAGGTTGAGGGTGTGGATCAGTGTCAGGGTTAGTGTTAGGGTTAGGGTAAGGGTGAGTTTTAGGGTGAGGGTTAGGTTTACGGTTATGGTTAGGGTTAGGGTTAGGGTTATGGTTAGGGTTAGGGTGAGGGTGAGGGTGAGAGTGGTGGTTAGGGTTAGGTTTAGTGTTAGGGTTAGGGTTAGGTTTAAGGTGAGGGTAACGGTGAACGTGAGGTTGAGGGTCACGGTGAGTGTTAGGATGAACGTGAGGGTGATGGTGAGTGTGAGCGTTAGGGTTAGGGTTAGAGTGTGGGTTAAGGTTAGGGTTAGGGTGAGGGTGAGGATGAGGTTGAGGATTAGGGATGGGTTAGGGTTAGGGTTAGTGTGATGGTTAGGGTTAGGGTTACGGTTAAGGTTAGGGTTATGGTTTGGGTTAGCGTTAGGGATTGGGTGAGGGTTAAGGTGAGGATGATGGTGAGGGTGAGTGTTAGGGTGAGGGTAGTGTGATGGTGAGGGTTAGGGTGAGGTTTAGGGTTATCTTTAGGATGAGGTTTAGGGTTAGGGTTAGGGTTTGGGTTAGGGTTAGCGTTAGGGTTATGCTGAGGGTTAGCGTGAGGGTGAGGGTTAGGCTTAGGTTTAGGATGAAGGTTAGCGTTAGGGTTAAGGTTAAGGTTTAGGTTAGAGTTAGGTTAGAGTTTAGGGTAAGGGTGAGTGTTAGGGTGAAAATGAGGGTGAGGGTGAGGGTGAGGGTGAATGTTAAAGTTAGGGTTAGGGTTAGGTTAGGGTTAGGGTTAGGGTTTGGGTGAGGGTTAGGGTGAGGGTTAGTGTTAGGGTTAGTGTTAAGGATAGGGTTTGGGTTAGGGTGAGGGTGAGGGTTAGTGTTAGTGTTAGGGTTAGGGTTAGGGTTAGGGTTAGGGTGACGGTGAGGGTGAGGGTGAGTGTTAGGGTTAGGGTTATGTTTAGGGTTACGGTGAGGGTGAGGGATGGGTGAGGGTGAGTGTTAGGTTTAGGGTTACGTTTACAGTTAGGGTTAGGGTGAGTGTGACTGTTAGGGTGAGGGTGAGGTTAAGGTGAGGGTTAAGGTAAGGGTTAGGGTTAGGGTTAGGGTGAGGGTGAGGGTTAGGCTTAGGTTTCGGATGAAGGTTAGGTTTAGGGTTAGGGTTAAGGTTTGGGTTAGAGTTAGGTTTAGGGTAAGGGTGAGTGTTAGGATGAAAGTGAGGGTGACAGTGACGATCAGGGTTAGGGTGAGGGTGAGGGTGAGGGTTAGGGTTAGGGTGAGGGTTAAGTTTAGGGTTTGAGTTAGGGTTAGGTTTAGGGTTACGGTTAGGGTGAGTGTTAGGGTTAGGTTTAGGGTTAGGGTTAGGGTTAGGGTGAGGGTTCGGGTGAGTGTTAGGGTTAGATTTAGGGTTAGGGTTAGGGTAAGGCTGAGGGTTAGGGTGAGGGTGAGGGTGAGGGTGAGTGTGAGGGTCAGTGTTAGGGTGAGTGTTAGGATGAATGTGAGGGTGAGGGTGAGGGTTAGGGTTAGGGTGAGGGTTAGGGTTAGGGTTAGCGTTAGGGTTAGGGTGATGGTGAAGCTTAGGGTGAGGATGAGGGTGAGGGTGAGTGTTAGGGTGAGGGTTAGGGTGAGGGTGAGGGTTGGGCTTAGGTTTAGTATGAACGTTAGGGTTAGGGTTAAGTTTTTGGTTAGAGTTAGGTTTAGGGTAAGGTTAATTGTTAGGGTGAAAGTGAGGGTGAGGTTGAGGGTTAGGGTTAGGATGAAGTTAGGGTTAGGGTTAGGGTAAGGGTTAAGGTGAGGGTTAGGGTTAGGGTTAGGATTAGTGTTAGGGTTAGGGTGAGGGTGAGGGTCAGTGTTAGGGTGAAGGTTAGGATGAAGTTGAGGGTGAGTGGGAGGGTGAGTGTTAGGGCGAGGGTGAGGTGAGGGTGAGGATGCGGGTGAGTGTTAGGGTTAGGGTGAGGGTGAGGTTTAGTGTGAGGGGGAGGGGAAGGGTGAGTGTCAGTTTTAGGGTGAGGATTAAGGTGAAGGTAAGGGTGAGGATGAGTGTTAGTATGAGGGTTAGGGTGAGGGTGAGTGTTAGGCTGAGGGTGAGGTTTAGGGTCAGAGTTAGGGTGAGGGTTAAGGTTAGGGTTAAGGTGAGGGTGAGGTTGAGGGTGAGGGTTAGGGTTAGTGTTAGGGTTAGGGTAAGGGTGAGGTTGAGGGTGAGGGTTAGGTTTAGGGTTTTGGTTATGGTTAGGGTTAGGGTTAGGGTTAGGGTGAGGGTGAGGGTTAAGTGTTAGGTTTAGGAAGAGGGTTAGGGTTAGGGTTAGGGTTAGGGTTAGGGTTAGGGTTAGGGTTAGGGTTAGGGTGAGGTTTAGTGCTACGGTTAGGGTTAGGTTTAGGTTTAGAGTTAGTGTTAAGGTTAGTGTTAGGGTGAGGGTGAGGATGAGGTTGAGGGTTAGGGTTAGGGTTAGGGTTAGAGTGAGGGTTAGGGTTAGGGTTAAGGTTAGCGTTAGGTTTAGGGTTAGGGTTAGGGTTTGGGTTAGGGTTTGGGTTAGCTTTAGGGTTAGGGTGAGTGTTAAGGTGAGGGTGAAGGTGAGGGTGAGTGTAAAGGTGAGGGTAGGGTGGCGGTGAGGATGAGGGTTAGGGTTAGGTTTAGGTTGAGTATTAGGGTTCGGTTGAGGTTTAGCGTCAGTCTTAGGGTTAGGGTTAGGTATAGGGTGAGAGTCAGGGTGAAGGTGATGGTTAGGATGAGGGTGAGTGTTAGGGTTAGGGTTAGGGTTCGGGTTAAGGTGAGGGTTAGGGTGAGAGTGAGGGTGAGTGTTAGGCTTAGGGTTTGGGTTAGGGGGAGGAATAGGGTGAGGGTGAGGGTGAGATTGAGGGTGAGTGTTAGAGTAGGGGTGAGGGTGAGGGTTAGGGTTAGGGTTATTGTTAGGGTGAGTGTGAGTGAGAGGGAGATTGTGAGTGTTAGGGTTAAAGATAGTGTTAGGGTTAGGGTTAGCGTTAGGGTGAGGGTTACTATTAGGGTTAGGTTTAGGTTTAGGTTGATTGTGACGGTGAGGGTTAATGTGAGGGTGAGGGTGAGGGTCAGGGTGAGTATTAGGTTGAGGGTGAGCATGAGTGTGAGCCTGAGGTTTAGGGTTAGGGTGAGGGTGAGTGTTAAGTTTAGGGTTAGTGTTAGAGTTAGGGTGAGATTGAGGGTGAGGGTGAGTGTTAGGGTTAGGTTTAGGGTGAGGGTGATTTTGAGGGTGAGGGTGAGGGTGAGTGTTAGGGTGAGGGTTAGGGTGAGGGTGAGGGTTGAGCTTAGGTTTAGGATGAAGGTTAGGTTAGGGTTAAGTTTTTGGTTAGAGTTAGGTTTAGGGTAAGGTTAATTGTTAGGGTGAAAGTGAGGGTTAGTTTGAGGGTTAGGGTTAGGATGAAGTTAGGGTTAGGGTTCGGTTGACGGTTAGTGTTAGGGTTAGGTTTAGGTTTAGAGTTAGTGTTAAGGTTAGGGTTAGGGTGAGGGTGAGGATGAGGTTGACGGTTAGGGTTAGGGTTAGGGTTAGGGTTAGGGATAGAGTGAGTGTTAGGGTTAGGGTTAAGGTTAGGGTTAAGGTTAGCGTTAGGTTTAGGGTTAGGGTTAGGGTTTGGGTTAGGTTTAGGGTTAGCTTTAGGGTTAGGGTGAGTGTTAAGGTAAGGGTGAAGGTGAGGGTGAGTGTAAGGGTGAGGGTTAGGGTGAGGGTGAGGGTGAGGATTAGGGTTAGTTTTAGGATGAGGGTTAGGGTTAGTTTGAGGTTTAGGGTTAGTCTTGGGATTAGGGTTAGGTATAGGGTGAGGGTTAGGATGAAGGTGATGGTTAGGATGAGGGTGAGTGTTAGGCTTAGGGTGAGGTTTAAGGTGAGGGTTAGGGTTAGGGTTAGGATTAGTGTTAGGGTTAGGGTGAGGGTGAGGGTCAGTGTTATGGTGAAGGTTAGGATGAACTTGAAGGTGAGTGGGAGGGTGAGTGTTAGGGTGAGGGTGAGGATGAGTGTGAGGGTGCGGGTGAGGGTTAGGGTTATGGTGAGGGTGAGGTTTAGGGTGAGGGTGAGTTTTAGGGTGAGGGTGAGGGTGAGTGTGAAGGTAAGGGTTTTTTTTAGGGTGAGGGTGAGGGTTAGGGTGAGGGTGAATGAGAGTGTGAGAATTAGGGTTAGGTTTAGGGTGAGGTTTTATTTTAGGGTTAGGGGTAGGGTGAGGTTTAGGGTGAGGGGGAGGGTGAGGGTGAGTGTTAGGGTGAGAATGAGGGTTAGGGTGAAGGTGAGGGTGAGGGTGAGTGTTAGTATGAGGGTTAGGTTGAGGGTGATAGTGAGGGTGAGGATGAGGGTTAGTTTTAGGGTTCGGGTTAGGTTGAGGGTGAGTGGTAGGGTGAGGGTGAGAGTGAGGGTGAGGGTGAGGGTGAGGGTTAGGGTGAGGGTTAAGTTTAGGGTTAGGGTTAGAGTTAGGGTTAGGTTGAGGGTTAGGGAGAGGGTGAGGGTGAGGGTGAGGGTGAGTGTTCGGGTAAGGGTGAGTGTGAGGGTTAGGGTGACATTTATGGTTAGGGTTAGGGTGAGGATGAGGGTGAGTGTTAGGCGTAGGGTTAGGTTTAGGTTTAGGGGGAGGGTTAGGGTGAGGGTGAGTGTTAGGGTGAGGGTGAGGTTTAGGGTTAGGGATAGGGTGTGGGTTAATTTTAGGTTTAAGGTGAGGTTGAGGTTGAGGATGAGGGTTAGGGTTAGGGTTAGGGTTAGGGTTAGGGTTAGGGTTAGGGTTAGGGTGAGGGTGAGGGTGTGGGAGAGGATGAGGGTGAGGCTGAGGATTAGGGTGAAGGTGAGTTTGAGAGTTAGGGTTAGGGTTAGGGTGAGGGTGACGGTGAGGATAATGTGAGGGTGAGCTTGAGGGTGAGTATCAGGGTCAGGGTTAGTTTTAGGGTTAGGGTAAGGGTGAGGTTGACTGTGAGGGTTAGAGTTATGGTTATGGTTAGGGTTAGGGTTAGGGTGAGGGTTAGGGCTAGGTTTAAGATGAGGGTTAGGGTTAGGGTTAGGGTTAGGGTTCGGTTGACGGTTAGTGTTAGGGTTAGGTTTAGGTTTAGAGTTAGTGTTAAGGTTAGGGTTAGGGTGAGGGTGAGGATGAGGTTGACGGTTAGGGTTAGGGTTAGGGTTAGGGTTAGGGTTAGGGTTAGGGATAGAGTGAGTGTTAGGGTTAGGGTTAAGGTTAGGGTTAAGGTTAGCGTTAGGTTTAGGGTTAGGGTTAGGGTTTGGGTTAGGTTTAGGGTTATCTTTAGGGTTAGGGTGAGTGTTAAGGTAAGGGTGAAGGTGAGGGTGAGTGTAAGGGTGAGGGTTAGGGTGAGGGTGAGGGTGAGGATTAGGGTTAGTTTTAGGATGAGGGTTAGGGTTAGTTTGAGGTTTAGGGTTAGTCTTGGGATTAGGGTTAGGTATAGGGTGAGGGTTAGGATGAAGGTGATGGTTAGGATGAGGGTGAGTGTTAGGCTTAGGGTTGGGGTTAAGGTGAGGGTTAGGGTGAGAGCGAGAGTGAGTGTTAGGGTTAGGGTTATGCTTAGGGTGAGGAATAGGGTGAGGGTGAGTGTGAGATTGAGGGTGAGTGTTAGAGTAAGGGTGAGGGTGAGGGTTAGGGTTAGGGTTATTGTTAGGGTGAGTGTGAGTGTGAGGGAGAGTGTGAGTGTTAGGGTTAGAGTTAGTGTTAGGGTTAGGGTTAGGATGAGGGTTAGTGTTAGGGTTAGCTTTAGGTTTAGGGTGATTGTGACGGTGAGGGTTAATGTGAGGGTGAGGGTGAGGGTCAGGGTGAGTATTAGGGTGAGGGTGAGCATGAGTGTGAGCCTGAGGTTTAGGGTTAGGGTGAGGGTGAGTGTTAAGGTTAGGGTTAGTGTTAGAGTTAGAGTGAGATTGAGGTTGAGGGTGAGTGTTAGTGTTAGGTTTAGGGTGAAGATGATGGTGAGGGTGAGGGTGAGGTTGAGGGTGAGTGTTAGGGTTAAGGTTAGGGTTAGGGTGAGGGTGAGGATGAGGATGAGGGTTAGGGTTAGGGTTAGCTTAGGGTTAGGGTTAGGGTTAGGGTGAGGGTTAGGGTGAGGGTGAGGTTGAGGATGTGTGTTAGGGTTAGGGTGATTGTGAGCGTGAGAATGAAGGTTAGGGTGAGAGTGAAGTGAGAGTGAGGGTGAGGGTTAGTGTAAGGATGAGGGTGAGGGTTAGGGTGAGGGTGAGGGTGAGGGTGAGGTTGAGGGTGAGTTTCAGGGTCAGGGTTAGTGTTAGCATTAGGGTTAGGGTTATGGTTAGGGTGAGGGTGAGGGAGAGGATTAGGGTTAGGGTGTGGGTTAAGGTTAGGGTTTGGGTTAGGTTTAGGGTTAGGGTTACTGTTAGGGTGAGTGTTCGGGTTAGGTTTAGGGTTAGGGTGAGGGTTAGGGTGAGGGTTAGGGTGAGGGTAATGGTGAGGGTGAGGGTGGGGGTGAGGGTGCATGTTAGATTGAGGGTGAGGGTGAGGGCGAGTGTTAGGCTGAGGGTTAAGTTTAGGGTTAGTGTTATGGTTATGGTTATGGTTAGGGTTAGGGTTAGGTTTAGGGTTAGGGTTAGCGTTAGGGTTAGGGTTATGGTGACGGTGAGGGTGAGGGTGAGGGTGAGAGTTAGGTTTAGGGTGAGGGTTAGGATTACGGTTAGGGTTAGGGTGAGGGTTAGGGTTATGGTTAGGGTGAGGGTTAAGGTAAGGTTTAGGGTTAGGGTTAGGGTGAGGGTGAGGGTCAGTGTTAGCGTGAGGGTTAGGATTAAGTTGAGGGTGGGGGTGAGGGTTAGGGTTAGGGTTAGGGTGAGGGTTAGGGTGAGGGTGTGGTTGAGGATGAGTGTTAGCTTTAGGGTGATTGTGAGCGTGAGAATGAAGGTTAGGGTGAGAGTGAAGTGAGAGTGAGGGTGAAGGTTAGTGTAAGGATGAGGGTGAGGGTTAGGGTGAGGGTGAGGGTGAGGGTGTTGGTGAGTGTTAGGGTGAGGGTGAGGGTGAGGGTGAGAGTGACGGTAAGGGTTAGGCTTAGTGTGAGGGTGAGGGTTAGGGTGAGGGTGATGGAAAGTGTGAGAATTAGGGTTAGGTTAAGGGTGAGGTTTAAAGTTAGAGTTAGGGTTAGGGTGAGTGTTAGGGTGAGGGTGAGGGTGAGTGTTAGGGTGAGGTTGAGGGTGAGGGTTAGGGTGAAGGTGAGGGTGAGGGTGAGTGTTACTATGAGTGTTAGGGTGAGGTTGATGATGAGGGTGAGGGTTAGGGTTAGGGTTCTGGTTAGGGTGAGGGTAAGTATTAGGGTTAGGGTTAGGGATAGGGTGAGGGTGAGGGTTAGGGTTAGGTTGAGGGTTAAGGTTAGGGTTAGGGCTAGGGTTAGAGTTAGGGTGAGGGTTAGGGTGAGGGTGAGGATGAGGGTGAGTGTTAGTGTGATGGTTAGGATGAGGGTGAGGGTGAGGCTGAGGTTAAAGTGAGGGTTAATGTTAGGGTTAGGGTTAGGTTTAGAGTTATGGTGAGGGTTAGGGTGAGAGAGAGGGTGAGTGTTAGGGTGAGGGTTAGGGTGAGGGTGAGAGTGAGGGTGAGGGTGAGTGTTAGGGTTAAGTTTAGGATGAGGTTTAGGTTTGGGTTAGGGTGAGTGTTAGTGTGAGGGTGAGGGTGAGTGTTATGGTGAACATGATGGTGAGTGTGAGGCTTATGGTTAGGGTTAGTGTCAGGGTTACGGTTAGTGTGAGGGGTAGGGTGAGGGTGAAGTTGAGTGTTAGGTTGAGGGTTATGTTGAGGGTTAGGGTGAGGGTGAGTAATAGGGTGAGGTTTAAGGTTAGGTTTAGGTTTAGGGTTAGGGGTAGGGTTAGGGTTAGGTTGAGGGTGAGTGTGTGTGTTAGGGTGAGGGTTAGTGTGAGGGTGAGGGTGAGGGTTAAGTTTAGAGTTAGGGTTAGGGTTAGGGTTAGGGTGAGGGTGAGGGTGAGGGTGAGGATTAGGGTTAGGGTGAGGGTGAGGGTGAGTGTGAGGGTGAGGTTTAGGGTTAGGGTGAGTGTTAAAGGTAGGGTTAGGGTTAGGGTTAGGTTGAGGGTTAGGGTGAGGATGAGGGTGAGGCTGAGGATTAGGGTGAAGGTGAGGTTGAGAGTTAGGGTTAGGGTTAGGGTGAGGGTGACGGTGAGGATAATGTGAGGGTGAGCTTGAGGGTGAGGATCAGGGTCAGGGTTAGTGTTAGGGTTAGTGTTCGGGTGAGGTTGAGGGTGAGGGTTAGGGTTATGGTTATGGTTAGGGTTAGGTTTAGGGTGAGGGTGAGGGTTAGGGCTAGGTTTAAGATGAGGGTTAGGGTTAGGGTTAGGTTGAGGGTTAGTGTTAGGGTTAGGTTTAGGTTTAGAGTTAGTGTTAAGGTTATGGTTAGGGTGAGGGTGAGGATCAGGTTGAGGGTTAGGGTTAGGGTTAGAGTGAGTGTTAGGGTTAGGGTTAAGGTTAGGGTTAAGGTTAGCGTTAGGTTTAGGGTTGGGGTTAGGGTTTGGGTTACGGTTAGGGTTAGCTTTAGGGTTAGGGTGAGTGTTTAGGTGAGGGTGAAGGTGAGGGTGAGTGCAAGGGTGAGGGTTAGGGTGAGGGTGAGAGTGAGGATTAGGGTTAGGTTTAGGATGAGGGTTAGGGTTAGGTTGAGGTTTAGGGTTAGTCTTGGGATTAGGGTTAGGTATAGGGTGAGGTTTAGGATGAAGGTGATGGTTAGGATGAGGGTGAGTGTTAGGGTTAGGGTTAGGGTTAAGGTGAGGGTTAGGGTGAGAGTGAGAGTGAGTGTTAGGGTTAGGGTTATGCTTAGGGTGAGGAATAGGGTGAGGGTGAGTGTGAGATTGAGGGTGAGTGTTAGAGTAAGGGTGAGGGTGAGGGTTAGGGTTAGGGTTATTGTTAGGGTGAGTGTGAGTGTGAGGGAGAGTGTGAGTGTTAGGGTTAGAGATAGTGTTAGGGTTAGGGTTAGGATGAGGGTTAGTGTTAGGGTTAGCTTTAGGTTTAGGGTGATTGTGACGGTGAGGGTTAATGTAAGGGTGAGGGTGAGGGTCAGGGTGAGTATTAGGTTGAGGGTGAGCATGAGTGTGAGCCTGAGGTTTAGGGTTAGGGTGAGGGTGAGTGTTAAGGTTGGGGTTAGTGTTAGAGTTAGGGTGAGATTGAGGGTGAGGGTGAGTGTTAGGGTTAGGTTTAGGGTGAGGATGATGGTGAGGGTGAGGGTGAGGGTGAGGTTGAGGGTGAGTGTTAGGGTTAAGGTTAGGGTTAGGGTGAGGGTGAGGATGAGGATGAGGGTTAGGGTTAGGGTTAGCTTAGGGTTAGGGTTAGGGTTAGGGTTCAGGTTAGGGTTAGGGTGAGGGTTAGGGTGAGGGTTAGGGTTAGGGTTAATGTTAATGTTACAGTCAGGGTTAGGGTGAGGGTGAGGGTTAGTGTTAGGGTTAGGGTTAGGGTTAGGGTTAGGGTGAGGGTGAGGGTGAGGGTGAGTGTTAGGTTAGGGTTAGGGTTACGGTGAGGGTGAGGGTGAGGGTGAGTGTTAGGGTTAGGGTGAGGGTTAGGATTAGGGTGAGGTTGAGGGTGAGGGTGAGGATGAGGATGAGGGTTAGGGTTAGGGTTAGTCTTAGTGTTAGGATTAGGGTTAGAGTTAGGGTGAGGGTGATGGTGAGGGTTAATGTGATGGTGAGGTTGAAGGTCAGGGTCAGGGTCAGTGTTACTGTTAGGGTTAGAGTAAGGGTGAGGGGGAGTGTGGGGGTTAGGGTTAGGGCTAGGTTTAGGGTTAGGGTTAGCGTTGGGGTGAGGGTTAGGCTTAGGGTTAAGGTTAGGGTTAGGGTTATGGTTAGCGTTAGGGATTGGGTGAGGGTTAAGGTGAGGATGAAGGTGAGGTTGAGGGTTAGGGTTAGGGTGAGTGTGAGGTTGAGGGTGAGGGTAAGGGTGAGGGTTAAGGTTAGTGATAGTGTTAGGGTCAGGGTTAGGGTTAGGGTTAGTGTGAGGGTGAGGGTGAGGTTCAGGGTCAGGGTTAGTGTTAGGTTTAGGGTAAGGGTGAGGTTAAGGGTGATGGTTAGGGTTAGGGTTATGGTTAGGGTTAGGGTTAGGGTGAGGGTGAGGGTGAGAGTGATGGTTAGGGTCAGGGTTAGTGTTAGGGTTAGGGTTAGGTTTAAGGTGAGGGTAACGGTGAAGGTGAGGTTGAGGGTCACGGTGAGTGTTAGGATGAGCGTGAGGGTGATGGTGAGTGTGAGGGTTAGGGTTAGGGTTAGGGTGAGGGTTAAGGTTAGGGTTAGGGTGAGGGTGAGGATGAGGTTGAGGGTTAGGGTTAGGGTTAGGATGAGGGTGAGGGTGAGGGTGAGTGTTACGGTTAGGGTTAGGGTTACGGTGAGGGTGAGATTGAGGGTGAGTGTTAGGGTTAGGGTGAGGGTTAGGATTAGGGTGAGGTTGAGGGTGAGGGTGATGCTCATGGTTAGGGTTAGGGTTAGGGTTAGTCTTAGTGTTAGGATTAGGGTTAGGGTAAGGGTGAGGGTGATGGTGAGGGTTAATGTGAGGGTGAGGTTGAAGGTCAGGGTCAGGGTCAGTGTTAGTGTTAGGGTTAGAGTAAGGGTGAGGGGGAGTGTGAGGGTTAGGGTTAGGGCTAGGTTTAGGGTTAGGGTTAGGGTGAGGGTTAGGCTTAGGGTTAAGGTTAGAGTTAGGGTTAGGGTTAGCGTTAGGGATTGGGTGAGGGTTAAGGTGAGTATGAAGGTGAGGGTGAGGGTTAGGGTGAGGGTGAGGTTGAGGGTGAGGGTAAGTGTGAGTGTTAGGGTGAGGGTGAGGTGTGGGATATGGTGAAGGTTAGGTTTCGGGTTAGGGTGAGGGTTAAGGTTAGGTTTAGGTTGTAGGGTTAGTGTTAGCATTAGGGTTAGGGTTATGGTTAGGGTGAGGTTGAGGGAGAGGATTAGGGTTACGGTGTGGGTTAAGGTTAGGGTTTGGGTTAGGTTTAGGGTTAGGGTTACTGTTAGGGTGAGTGTTAGGGTTAGGTTTAGGGTTAGGGTGAGGGTTAGGGTGAGGGTAATGGTGAGTGTGAGGGTGGGGGTGAGGGTGCATGTTAGATTGAGGGTGACGGTGAGGGCGAGTGTTAGGCTGAGGGTTAAGTTTAGGGTTAGTGTTATGGTTATGGTTATTGTTAGGGTTAGGGTTAGGGTTAGGTTTAGGGTTAGTTTTAGCGTTAGGGTTAGGGTTATGGTGACGGTGAGGGTGAGGGTGAGAGTTAGGTTTAGGGTAAGGGTTAGGATTACGGTTAGGGTTAGGGTGAGGGTTAGGGTTATGGTTAGGGTGAGGGTTAAGGTAAGGTTTAGGGTTAGGGTTAGGGTTGGGGTTAGGGTGAGGGTGAGTGTCAGTGTTAGCGTGAGGGTTAGGATTAAGTTGAGGGTGGAGGTGAGGGTTAGGGTTAGGGTTAGGGTGAGGGTTAGGATGAGGGTGAGGATGAGGGTGAGTGTTAGTGTGAGGGTTAGGATGAGGGTGAGGGTGAGGCTGAGGTTAAAGTGAGGGTTAATGTTAGGGTTAGGGTTAGGTTTAGAGTTATGTTGAGGGTTAGGGTGAGGGACAGGGTGAGTGTTAGGGTGAGGGTTAGGGTGAGGGTGAGAGTGAGGGTGACGGTGAGTGTTAGGGTTAGGTTTAGAATGAGGTATAGGGTTTGGGTTAGGGTTAGGGTGAGTGTTAAGGTGAGGGTGAGGGTGAGGGTGAGTGTTAGGGTGAAGATGATGGTGAGGGTGAGGCTTATGGTTAGGGTTAGTGTCAGGGTTACGGTTAGTGTGAGGGGTAGGGTGAGGGTGAAGTTGAGTGTTAGGTTGAGGGTTAGGTTGAGGGTGAGGGTGAGGGTGAGTAATAGGGTGAGGTTTAAGGTTAGGTTTAGGTTTAGAGTTAGGGTTAGGGTTAGGTTGAGGGTGAGCGTGTGTGTTAGGGTGAGGGTTAGTGTGAGGGTGAGGGTTAAGTTTAGAGTTAGGGTTAGGGTTAGGGTTAGGGTGAGGGTGAGGATTAGGGTTAGGGTGAGGGTGAGGGTGAGTGTGAGGGTGAGGGTTAGGGTTAGGTTTAAGGTGAGGGTTAAAGGTAGGGTTAGGGTTAGGTTGAGGGTTAGAGTGAGGATGAGGGTGAGGTTGAGGGTTAGGTTGAGGGTGAGGGTGAAGGTGAGGGTGAGTGTTAGGGTTAGGTTGAGGGTTAGAGTGAGGGTTAGGTTAAGCGTGAGTGTTAGGGTGAGGGTGAGGTTGAGGGTGAGGGTTAGGGTTAGGGTTAGGGTTAGGGTGAGGGTTAAGGTTATGGTTAGGGTTAGGATTAGGGCGAGGAGAGGGTTAGGTTGAGGGTTAGGGTTGGGGTGAGTGTTAGGGTTAGTGTTAGGGTTAAGTTTACGGTGAGATTTATGGTGAGCGTGATTCTTAGGGTGAGGGTGAGGGTAAGGGTGAGGGTTATGGTTAAGGTGAGATTTAAATGTAGGTTTAGGGTTAGGGTTAGGGTGAGGGTGAAGGTGAGGGTAATGGTTATGGTGAGGGTTAGGGTTAGGGTGAGGGTTAGGGAGAGGGTGAGGGTTAGGGTAAGGGTGAGTTTTATGGTACGTGTGAGAGTGAGGGTTAGGGGGAGGGTTAAGGTTAGCATGAGGGTTAGTGTTAGGGTTAGAGTGAATGTGAGGGTGAGTGTTAGGGTTAGGGTTAGGATTAGGGTTAGGGTTAGGGTTAAGGTTACGGTTAGGGTTAGGGTGAGGGTGAGGTTGACTGTTAGGGTGAGGGTGAGGGTTAGGGTATGGGTGAGGGGTAGGGTTAGAGTGAGGGTGAGGGTTAAGGTTAAGGTTAAGGTTAAGGTTATGGTTAGGGTGAGGGTGAGGGTGAAGTTGAGTGTAAGGCTTAGTGTTACGGTTAGGGTTAGGGTGAGGGTTAGGGTTAGGGTTACGTTTAGGGTTAGGGTGAGGGTTAGGCTGAGAGTGAAGGTGAGGGTGAGTCTTAGCGTGAGGCTGAGGGTGAGGTTTAGGGTGAGGGTGGGGGTTAGGGTGAGGGTGAGTGTTAGGGTTAGGGTTAGGATGAGAGTTAGGGTGAGGGTGAGGGTTAGGGTTAGGTTTAGTGTGAGGGTTTTGGTTAGGGTGAGAGTTAGTGTGAGGTTGAGTGTTTGGAGAGGGTGAGGGTTAGGGTTAGGGTTAGGGTTAGGTGAGGGTTAAAGTTAGGGTTAGTGTTAGGGTGAGGGTGAGTGTTAGGGTTAAGGTGAGGGGGAGGTTTAGGGTTAGGGTGAGGGTGAGTGTTAGTGTAAGGATGAGGGTGAGGGTGAGGATAGGGTGAGGGTTAGGGTTAGAGTTAGGGTTAGGTTGAGGATGAGGGTTAGGGTTAGGGTTAGGGTGAGTGTTAGGGTAAGGGTGATGGTGAGGGTTATGGTGATGGTTAAGGTTAGGGTTAGGTTTAGGGTTAGGGTTAGAATGAGGGTGAGTGTGAGGGTGAGGTTTAAGGTTAGGGTTAGGTTTAGGGTTAGGGTTTGGGTGAGGGTGAGAGTGAGGGTTACGGTGAGGTTTAGGGTGAGGGTTAAGGTTAGGGTTAGTCTTATGGTTATGGTTAGGGTTAGAGTTATGGTTAGGGTTAGTGTTAGGGTTAGGGTTATGTTGAGGGTGAGGGTGAGAGTTAGGGTTAGGGTTAGGGTTAGGGTTAGGGTTAGGGTGAGTGTTAGGGTTATGGTTAGGGTGAGGGTTCAGGTAAGGGTTAGGGTTAGGGTTAGGGTGAGGGTGAGTGTTAGGGTGAGGGTGAGGGGTAGGGTTAAGGTGAGGGTTAAGGTTAGGGTTAGAATTAGGGTTAGGGTTACATTTAGGTTGGGGGTGAGGATGAGTGTTAGGGTAAGGTTTAGGATTAGGATTAGGGTTAGAGTTAGGGTGAGGGTTAGGGTGAGGGTGAGGGTGAGAGTTAGGGTGAGGGTGAGCGTGAGGGTGAGGGTTAGTGTTAGGGTTAGGGTGATGATGAGGGTGAATGTGAGGGTGAGTATTAGGGTTATTGTTAGGGTTAGGGCGAGGGTGAGGGTGAAAGTGAGTGTGAGGGTGAGGGTTAGGGTTAGCATTAGCGTTAGAGTTAGGGTGAGGGTGAGATTTAGGGTGAGGGTTAGGGTTAGGGTTAGGGTGAGGGTGAGGGTGAAGGTGAGGGTTAAGGTGAGGTTTAGGGTTAGGGTTAGGTTTATTGTTATGGTGAGGGTGAGTATGAAGTTGAGGATTAGGTTTAGGGTGTGGGTGAGGGTTAAAGTTAGGGTGAGGTTAAGGTTAGGGTTAGGGTTAGGGTAGGGTTAGGGTGAGGGTGAGGGTGATGGTGAGGGTAAGGGTGAGGGTTAAGGTTAGGGTTAGGGTTATGGTTATGGTTAGGGTTTGGGTTAGTATTAGGGTTAGGGTTAGGGTTAGGATGAGCGTGAGGGTGAGGGTTAGGTTTAGGGTGAGGGTTAGGATTAGGGTGAGGTTGAGGGTGAGGTTGAGGTTGAGGGTTAAGGATAGGGTTAGGGTTAGGGTGAGGTTTAGTGTTAGGATTAGGGTTAGGATTAGGGTGAGGGTGACGGTGAAGGTTAATGTGAGGGTGAGGATGAGGGTGAGGGTCAGGGTTAGTGTTAGGGTTAGGGTAAGGGAGAGGGTGAGGGTGAGGGTTAGTGTTAGGGTTAGGTGAGGGTGAGTGTGAGGGTTAGGGTTGGTTTTAGGGTGAGGGTACGGGTGAGGATGAGGTTGAGGCTGAAGATTAGGGTGAAGGTGAGGGTTAGTGTTAGGGTTAGGGTGAGGGTATGTGTGAGGGTTAGGGTTGAGGTTAGTGTGAGGGTTAGGGTGAGGGTTGAGGTTAGAGTTAGGGTTAGCGTTAGGGATAGGCTTAGGGTTAGGGTTAGGGTTATGGGGAAGCATAGGGTGAGGGTGAGGGTGAGTGTTAGGGTTAGCATTAGGGTGAGGGTGAGGGTGAGGTTTGGGCTTAGGTTTAGGATGAAGGTTAGGGCTAGGGTTAAGTTTTGTGTTAGAGTTAGGTTTACGGTAAGGTTGATTGTTAGGGTGAAAGGGAGGGTGAGGGTGAGGGTTAGGGTTAGGGTTAGGGTTAGGGTTAGGGTTAGGGTTAGGGTTAAGGTGAGGGTTAGGGTTAGGGTTAGGGTTAGGGTTAGTTTGAGGGTGAGGGTCAGTGTTAGGGTGAGGGTTAGGATGAAGTTGAGGGTGAGTGTGAGGGTGAGTGTTAGGGTGAGGGTGAGGGTGAGAGTGAGCGTGAGGGATAGGGTTAGTGTGAGGGTGAGGTTGAGGGTGAGTGTTAGGGTGAGGGTGAGTGTGAAGGTAAGGGTTAGGTTTAGGTTTAGGGTGAGGGTTAGGGTGAGGGTGAGGGAGAGGGTGAGAATTAGGGTTAGGGTTAGGGTGAGGTTTAAGTTTAGGGTTAGTGTTAGGGTTAGGGTTAGGGTGAGGGGGAGGGGGAGGGTGAGGGTGAGTGTTAGGTTGAGGGTGAGGGTTAGGGTGAAGGTGAGGGTGAGGGTGCGTGTTAGTATGAGGGTTAGGGTAAGGGTGATGGTAAGGGTGAGGGTGACTGTGAGGGTTAGGTTTAGGGTTCATATTAGGGTGAGGGTGAGGGTTAGGGTTAGGGTTAGGGTTAGGGTTAGGGTTAGAGATAGGGTGAGGGTGATGTTTAGGGTGAGGGTTAAGGTTATGTTAGGGTTAGGATTAGAGTCAGGGTGAGTGTTAGGGTGAGGCTGAGGATGAGGTTGAGTGTTAGTGTGAGGATTAGCTTGAGGGTGAGGGTGAGGGTGAGGGTGAGGATTATGGTGAGGGTTAATGTTAGGGTTAGGGTTAGGGTTAGGGTTAAGGTGAGGTTGAGGGTGAGTGTTAGGGTGAGGGTTAGGGTTAGGGTTTAGGTGAGTGTTAAGGTTAGGGTTAGAATTAGGGTTAGGGTTATATTTAGGGTGAGGGTTAGGGTTGGGGGTGAGGATGAGTGTTAGGGTTAGGTTTAGGATTAGGATTAGGGTTAGAGTTAGGGTGAGGGTTAGGGTGAGGGTGAGGGTGAGAGTTAGGGTGAGGGTGAGCGTGAGGGTGAGGGTTAGTGTTAGGGTTAGGGTGATGATGAGGGTGAGTGTGAGGGTGAGTATTAGGGTTATTGTTAGGGTTAGGGGCGAGGGTGAGGGTGAAGGTGAGTGTGAGCGTGAGGGTTAGGGTTAGCATTAGCGTTAGAGTTAGGGTGAGGGGTGAGATTGACGGTGAGGGTTAGGGTTAGGTTTAGGGTGAGGGTGAGGGGTGAAGGTGAGGGTTAAGGTGAGGTTTAGGGTTAGGGTTAGGTTTATTGTTAGGGTGAGGGTGAGTATGAAGTTGAGGATTAGGTTTAGGGTGTGGGTGAGGGTTAAAGTTAGGGTGAGGTTAAGGTTAGGGTTAGGGTTAGGGTAGGGTTAGGGTGAGGGTGAGGGTGATGGCGAGGGTAAGGGTGAGGGTTAATGTTAGGGTTAGGGTTATGGTTATGGTTAGGTTTAGGGTTAGTATTAGGGTTAGGGTTAGGGTTAGGGTTAGGATGAGTTTGAGGGTGAGGGTTAGGTTTAGGGTGAGGGTTAGGATTAGGGTGAGGTTGAGGGTGAGGTTGAAGTTGAGGGTTAAGGATAGGGTTAGGGTTAGGGTGAGGGTTAGTGTTAGGATTAGGGTTAGGATTAGGGTGAGGGTGACAGTGAGGGTTAATGTGAGGGTGATAATGAGGTGAGGGTCTGGGTCAGTGTTAGGGTTAGGGTAAGGGAAAAGGTGAGGGTGAGGGTGAGGGTGAGGGTGAGGGTTAGGGTTAGGGTTAGGTTTAGGGTTATGGTTAGGGTTAGGGTGAGGGTTAATTTTAGTGTTAGTGTGAGGGTGAGTGTGAGGGTTAGGGTTGGGGTTAGGTTGAGGGTACGGGTGAGGATGAGTGTGAGGGTGAGGATTAGGGTGAAGGTGAGGTTGAGGGTTAGGGTGAGGGTTAGTGTTAGGGTTAGGGTTAGGGTGAGGGTGAGTGTGAGGTTTAGTGTTGGGGTTAGGGTGAGGGTACTGTTGAGGATGAGTGTGAGGGTGAGGATTAGGATGAAGGTGAGGTTGAGGGTTAAGGTTAGGGTTAGGGTTTGGGTGAGGGTGTGGGTGAGGCTGAGGGTTAAGGTTAGGGTTAGGGTTAGGGTGAGGGTTAGTGTGAGGATGAGTGTGAGGGGGATGGTGAGTGTTAGGGTGAGGTTGATGGTGAGGGTGAGGTTTAGGGTTAGTGTTAGTGTTAGGGTTAGGTTTAGGGTTAGGGTGAGGGTGAAGGTGAGGGTGAGAGTGAGGGTTAGTCTTAGGATTAGGATGAAGGTTAGGGTTAGAGTTAAGGTATGGTTTAGAGTTAAGTTGAGGGTAAGGGTGAGTGTTAGGGTGAAAGTGAGGGGGAGGGTGAGAGTTAGGGTTAGGGTGAGGGTTAGGGTTAGGGTTAGGGTGAGGGTTAAGGTAAGGGTAAGGGTTAGGGTTAGGGTTAGTGTTAGGGTGAGGGTGAGGGTCAGTGTTAGGGTGATGGTTAGGATGAATGTGAGGGTGAGGGTGAGGTTTAGGGTTAGGATGAGGGTGAGTATTATGGTGAGGGTGAGGATGAGGGTGAGTGTTAGTGTGAGGGTTAGTGTTAGGGTGAGGGTGAGTGTGAAGGTAAGGGTTAGGTTTAGGTTTAGGGTGAGGGTTAGGGTGAGGGTGAGGGAGAGGGTGAGAATTAGGGTTAGGGTTAGGGTGAGGTTTAAGTTTAGGGTTAGTGTTAGGGTTAGGGTTAGGGTGAGGGGGAGGGTGAGGGTGAGTGTTAGGTTGAGGGTGAGGGTTAGGGTGAAGGTGAGGGTGAGGGTGCGTGTTAGTATGAGGGTTAGGGTAAGGGTGATGGTAAGGGTGAGGGTGACTGTGAGGGTTAGGTTTAGGGTTCATATTAGGGTGAGGGTGAGGGTTAGGGTTAGGGTTAGGGTTAGGGTTAGGGTTAGGGTTAGAGATAGGGTGAGGGTGATGTTTAGGGTGAGGGTTAAGGTTATGTTAGGGTTAGGATTAGAGTCAGGGTGAGTGTTAGGGTGAGGCTGAGGATGAGGTTGAGTGTTAGTGTGAGGATTAGCTTGAGGGTGAGGGTGAGGGTGAGGGTGAGGATTATGGTGAGGGTTAATGTTAGGGTTAGGGTTAGGGTTACGGTTAAGGTGAGGTTGAGGGTGAGTGTTAGGGTGAGGGTTAGGGTTAGGGTTTAGGTGAGTGTTAAGGTTAGGGTTAGAATTAGGGTTAGGGTTATATTTAGGGTGAGGGTTAGGTTGGGGGTGAGGATGAGTGTTAGGGTTAGGTTTAGGATTAGGATTAGGGTTAGAGTTAGGGTGAGGGTTAGGGTGAGGGTGAGGGTGAGAGTTAGGGTGAGGGTGAGCGTGAGGGTGAGGGTTAGTGTTAGGGTTAGGGTGATGATGAGGGTGAGTGTGAGGGTGAGTATTAGGGTTATTGTTAGGGTTAGGGCGAGGGTGAGGGTGAAGGTGAGTGTGAGCGTGAGGGTTAGGGTTAGCATTAGCGTTAGAGTTAGGGTGAGGGTGAGATTGACGGTGAGGGTTAGGGTTAGGTTTAGGGTGAGGGTGAGGGTGAAGGTGAGGGTTAAGGTGAGGTTTAGGGTTAGGGTTAGGTTTATTGTTAGGGTGAGGGTGAGTATGAAGTTGAGGATTAGGTTTAGGGTGTGGGTGAGGGTTAAAGTTAGGGTGAGGTTAAGGTTAGGGTTAGGGTTAGGGTAGGGTTAGGGTGAGGGTGAGGGTGATGGCGAGGGTAAGGGTGAGGGTTAATGTTAGGGTTATGGTTATGGTTATGGTTAGGTTTAGGGTTAGTGATTAGGGTTAGGGTTAGGGTTAGGGTTAGGATGAGTTTGAGGGTGAGGGTTAGGTTTAGGGTGAGGGTTAGGATTAGGGTGAGGTTGAGGGTGAGGTTGAAGTTGAGGGTTAAGGATAGGGTTAGGGTTAGGGTGAGGGTTAGTGTTAGGATTAGGGTTAGGATTAGGGTGAGGGTGACAGTGAGGGTTAATGTGAGGGTGATAATGAGGTGAGGGTCTGGGTCAGTGTTAGGGTTAGGGTAAGGGAAAAGGTGAGGGTGAGGGTGAGGGTGAGGGTGAGGGTTAGGGTTAGGGTTAGGTTTAGGGTTATGGTTAGGGTTAGGGTGAGGGTTAATTTTAGTGTTAGTGTGAGGGTGAGTGTGAGGGTTAGGGTTGGGGTTAGGTTGAGGGTTAGGGTGAGGATGAGTGTGAGGGTGAGGATTAGGGTGAAGGTGAGGTTGAGGGTTAGGGTGAGGGTTAGTGTTAGGGTTAGGGTTAGGGTGAGGGTGAGTGTGAGGTTTAGTGTTGGGGTTAGGGTGAGGGTACTGTTGAGGATGAGTGTGAGGGTGAGGATTAGGATGAAGGTGAGGTTGAGGGTTAAGGTTAGGGTTAGGGTTTGGGTGAGGGTGTGGGTGAGGCTGAGGGTTAAGGTTAGGGTTAGGGTTAGGGTGAGGGTTAGTGTGAGGATGAGTGTGAGGGGGATGGTGAGTGTTAGGGTGAGGTTGATGGTGAGGGTGAGGTTTAGGGTTAGTGTTAGTGTTAGGGTTAGGTTTAGGGTTAGGGTGAGGGTGAAGGTGAGGGTGAGAGTGAGGGTTAGTCTTAGGATTAGGATGAAGGTTAGGGTTAGAGTTAAGGTATGGTTTAGAGTTAAGTTGAGGGTAAGGGTGAGTGTTAGGGTGAAAGTGAGGGGGAAGGGTGAGAGTTAGGGTTAGGGTGAGGGTTAGGGTTAGGGTTAGGGTGAGGGTTAAGGTAAGGGTAAGGGTTAGGGTTAGGGTTAGTGTTAGGGTGAGGGTGAGGGTCAGTGTTAGGGTGATGGTTAGGATGAATGTGAGGGTGAGGGTGAGGTTTAGGGTTAGGATGAGGGTGAGTATTATGGTGAGGGTGAGGATGAGGGTGAGTGTTAGTGTGAGGGTTAGTGTGAGGGTGAGGGTGAGGGTTAGGCTTAGGTTTCGAATGAAGGTTAGGGTTAGGGTTAAGGTTTGGGTTAGAGTTAGGTTTAGGGTAAGGGTGAGTGTTAGGGTGAAAGTGAGGGTGAGGGTGAGGGTTAGGGTTAGAGTGAGGATTAGGGTTATGTTTAGTGTGAGGGTTAAGGTAAGGGTTAGGGTTAGGATTAGGGTTAGCGTTAGGGTGAGTGTGAGGGTCAGTGTTAGGGTAAGGGTTAGGATGAAGGTGAGGTGAGTGTGAGGGTTAGGTTTAGGGTTAGGTTGAGGATTAGGGTGAGGGTGAGTTTTAGGGTGAGGGTGAGTGTGAGGGTGATAAAGAGGGTTTGGGTGAGAGTGAGGGTGAGAGTGAGGATGAGGTTTAGGGTTAGGGTGAGGGTGAGTGTGAGGGTGAGGATGATGCTGAGTATTAGGGTGAGGTTGAGGGTGAGGCTAAGGTTTAGTGTTAGCATGAGGGTGAGGGTTAGGGTAAGGGTGAGGGAAAGGGTGAGAATTAGGGTTAGGGTGAGGTTTAAGGTTAGGGTTAGGGTTAGGGTAAGGGTTAGGGTGAGGGGGAGGGGGAGGTTGAGTTTTAGGGTGAGGGTGAGGGTTAGGGTGAAGGTGAGGGTGAGGGTTAAGTTTAGGGTTAGGGTTTGGGTGAGGGTTAGTGTTAGGGTTAGGGTTAGTGTGAGGGTAACGGTGAGGGTTCATGTGAGGGTGAGGGTGGGGGTCAGGATGAGTGTTAGGATGAGGGTGAGGGTGAAGAATAGTGTGAGGGTTAGGATTAGGGTGAGAGTTGAGGTAAGGGTTAGGCTTAGGGTTAGGGTGAGGGTGAGGGTAAGGATGAGTGTGAGGGTGATGGTGAGTGTTAGGGTGAGGTTGAGGGTGAGGGTGAGTTTTAGGGTTAGTGTTATGGTGAGGGTTAGGGTGAGGGTGAGGGTGAGTGTAAGGGTGAGAATGAGGGTTTGGGTGAGAGTGAGAGTGAGGGTGAGGATGAGGGTGGGGATGAGTGTTAGGGTTAGGTTGAGGGTGACGGTTAGGGTGAGGGTGAGTCTGAGGGTGAGGGTGTTGGTGAGTGTTAGGGTGAGGGTGAGGGTGAGGGAGAGGGTGAGAATTAGGGTTAGGGTTAGGGTGAGGTTTAAGGTTAGGGTTAGGGTTAGGGTGAGGGTTAGGGTGAGGGGGAGGGGGAGGTTGAGTTTTAGGGTGAGGGTGAGGGTTAGGGTGAAGGTGAGGGTGAGGGTGAGTGTTAATATGAGGGTTAGGGTTCGGGTGATGGTGAGGGTGAGGAAGAGGGTGAGGGTAAGGGTGAGTTTTAGGGTTAGGGTTAGGGTTAGGGTTCGGTTTAGGGTGAGGGTAAGGTTAGGTTTAGGTTTAGGGTTAGGGATAGGGTGAAGGTGAGTGTTAGGGTGAGGGTTAAGGTTAGGGTTAGGGTTAGAGTTAGGGTCAGGGTTAGGGTGAAGGTGAGGATGAGGGTCAGTGTTAGTGTGAGGGTTAGGATGAGGGTGAGGGTTACGGTGAGGGTTAATGTTAGGGTTAGCGTTAGGGTTATGGTTAGGGTTACGGTTATGGTGATGGTGAGGGTGAGTCTTAGGGTGAGGGTTTGGGTGAGGGTGAGGTTGAGGTTTAAGGTTAGGGTTAGAATTAGGGTTAGGGTTAGATTTAGGGTGAGGGTGATGTTGGGGGTGAGTATGAGGGTTAGGGTTAGGGTTAGGGTTATGATTAGGATTAGGGTTAGGTAAGGGTGAGGGTTAGGGTGAGGGTGAGGGTGAGTGTTAGGGTGAGGGTGAGTGTTAGGGTTAGAGTTAGCGTTAGAGTTAGGGTGAGGGTCAGGGTGAGTGTTAGGGTTATGCTTAGGGTTAGGGTTAGGGTGAGGGTGAAGGTGAGGGTGAGGTGAGTGTGAGTGTTAGGGCTAGCGTTAGAGTTAGGGTGAGGGTGACGGTGAGGGTGAGGGTGAGCGTGAGTGTTAGGGTTAGGGTTAGAATGAGGGTGAGGTTCAGGGTGAGTGTTAGGATGAGGGTGAATTTGAGGGTGAGGGTGAGGGTGAGGTTGTGGGTGAGGGTTAGTGTTAGGGTTAGGGTGAGGGTCGGGTGAGGATGAGGGTCAAGGTGAGTATTAGGGTGAAGGTGAGGATAGAGGGTTAGGGTTAGGGTTAGGGTTAGGGTGAGGGTTAGGGTGAGGGTTAGTGTTAGGGTTAGGGTGAGGGTAAGTGTGAGGGTTAGAGTTGGGGATAGGGTGAGGGTAGGGGTGAGGATGAGGGTGAGTGTGAGGATTAGGGTGAAGGTGAGGTTGAGGTTTAGGTTTAGGGTTTGGGTGAGGGTTAGTGTTAGGGTTAGGGTTAGGATTAGGGTGAGGGTGACAGTGAAGGTTAATGTGAGGGTGAGGATGAGGGGGAGGGTCAGGGTTAGTGTGATATTTAGGGTAAGGGTGAGGGTGAGTGTAAGGGTGAGGTTTAGGGTGAGGGTTAGGGTTAGGGTTCAGATTAGGGTTAGGGTTATGGTTAGGGTTAGGGTGAGGTTGAGGGTTAGGGTGAGGGTGAGGGTGAGGGTGACTGTGAGTGTGAGGTTTAGGTTTAGTGTTAGGTTTATGCTTAGGGTGAGGGTGAGGTTTAGGGTAAGGGTGAGGGTTAGGATTAGGGTTAGGGTTATGGTTAGGGTGAGGTTGAGGGTGAGTGTTAGAATGAGGGAGAGTTTGAAGGTTAGGGTTAGGGTTAGGGTGAGTGTGAGGATTAGGGTGAGGGTTAGTTTTACGATTAGGGTTAGGGATAGGGTGAGGGTTAGGGTGAGGGTGAGGGTTAGGGTTATTGTTAAGGTTTGGTTTGGGTTAGGGTTAGAATTATCGTTAGGGTGAGGGTGAGTGTTAGGGTAAGGGTTAGGCTTAGGTTTAGGGTTAGGGTTAGGGTTAGGGTTTGGGTTAGAATGAGGTTGAGGGTTAGGTTGAGGGTGAGGATTAGGGTGATGTTTAGGGTAAGGGTGAGGGTGAGTTCGAGGGTGAGGGTTAGGGTGAGGGTTAGGGTTATGGTTAGGGTTAGGCTTAGGTTTAGGGTTATGGTGAGGTTGAGGGTTAGGTTGAGGGTGAGGGTGAGTGTGAGAGTGATGTTTAGGGTAAGGGTGAGGGTTAGGATTTGGGTTAGTGTTATGTTTAGGGTGAGGGTGAGTGTTAGAGTGAGGGTGAGTGTGATGGTTAGGGTTAGGTTTAGGGTGAGAGTGAGGGTGAGGGTGAGGATTAGGGTGAGGGTTAGAGTTACGGTTAGTTTTAGGATTAGGGTTAGTGTTAGGGTGAGGGTAAGTTTGAGGGTTAGGTTGAGGGTTAGTTTGAGAGTGAGGGTTAGGGTTAGGGTTAGTGTTAAGGTTTTGGTTATGGTTAGGTTTAGAGTTAGGTTTAGCGTGAGGGTTAGGGGGAGGGTTAGGGAGAGTGTTAGGGTGAGTGTTAGGGTAAGGGTTAGAATTAGGGTTAGGGTTAGGGTGAGGGTGAGTGTGAGTGTGAGGGTGAGTGTGAGTGTGAGGGCTAGGGTTAGGGTTAGGGGGAGGGTCAGGGTGAGCGTGAGGGTGAAGATGAGGATGAGGGTAAAGGTGATGCTTAGAGTGAGCGTTAGGGTTAGGGTTAGGATTAGGGTGAGTGTTAGGATGAGGGTTAGTGTGATGGTTAGGGTGAGGGTTGGGGTTAGGGATAGGTTTAGGCTTAGGGTGAAGGTTATGTTGAGGGTTAGGGTGATGGTAAGCGTGAGGGTTAGGGTTAGGTTTAGGGTGAGGGTTAGGGTAAGAATTAGGTTGAGTGTTAGGTTTAGGGTTAGGGTGAAGGTGAGTGTGAGGGTTAGTGTGAGAGTGAGAGTGAGGGTTAGGGTGAGGGTGAGGGTTACCATTAGGTTTAGGGTTAGGGTGAGGGTGAGGCTGAGGGTGAGTGTTAGAGTGAGGGTGAGTGTGAGGGTTATGGTTAGGGTTAGGGTTAGGTTTAGGGTTAGGGTGAGGGTTAGAGTTTGGTGAGGGTTAGGGTTAAGGTTATTGTTAAGGTTTGGTTAGGGTTAGGGTTAGAGTTAGGGTTAGGGTGAGTGTGAGTTTTATGGTGAGGGTAAGGGTGAGTTTAGGGTGAGGGTTAGGGTTAGGGTTAGGGTGAGGGTGAGGTTGAGTGTGAGTGAGGGTGAGTGTGAGTGTGAGGGCTATGGTTAGGCTTAGGGTGAGGGTGAGGGTGAGGGTGAAGATGAGGGTGAGGGTGATGGTTAGGTTGAGGGTTAGGGTTAAGGTTAGGGTTATTGTGAGTGTTAAGTTTAGGGTTAGTCTTAGGTATAGGGTTAGGGTTATAATGATGTTGGGTGTTAGGGTGAGGGTGAGGGTTAGTGTGATGTTTAGGGTAAGGGTGAGGGTGAGTGTGATGATGAGGGTTAGGGTGAGGGTTAGGTTTAGGGTTAGGCTTAGGTTTAGGGTCAGGGTTATTGTTAGGGTTAGTATGAGGTTGAGGTTTAGGGTGTGGTTGAGTTTGAGTGTGAGGTTTAGGGTTAGGATGAGGTTTAGGCTAAGGGTGAGGGTTAGGATTAGGGTTAGGGTTATGGTTAGGGTGAGCGTTAGTGTGAGTGTTAGATTGAGGGTGAGTGTGAGGGTTAGGGTGAGGGTTAGGGTGAGAGTGAGGGTTAGGTTTAGGGTTAGTGTTAAGATTTGGGTTAGGGTTAGGTTTAGAGTTAGGGTTAGGGTGAGGGTGAGGGTTAGGGTGAGGGTTAGGGTGAGGGTTAGGGTAAGGGTTAGAGTTAGGGTTAGTGTGAGGTTGAGGGTTAGGGTGAGGGTGAGGGTGAGGTGTGAGAGTGAGGTTTAGGGTAAGGGTGAGGGTTAGGATTTGGGTTAGTGTTATGTTTAGGGTGAGGATGAGTGTTAGAGTGAGGGTGAGTGTGATGGTTATGGTTAGGTTTAGGGTGAGAGTGAGGGTGAGGGTGAGGATTAGGGTGAGGGTTAGAGTTACGGTTAGTTTTAGGGTTAGGGTTAGTGTTAGGGTGAGTGTAAGTTTGAGGGTTAGGTTGAGGGTTAGGTTGAGAGTGAGGGTTAGGGTTAGGGTTAGTGTTAAGGTTTTGGTTATGGTTAGGTTTAGAGTTAGGTTTAGCGTGAGGGTGAGGGTTAGGGAGAGTGTTAGGGTGAGTGTTAGGGTAAGGGTTAGAGTTAGGGTTAGGGTTAGGGTGAGGGTGAGGGTGAGTGTGAGTGTGAGGGTGAGTGTGAGGGCTAGGGTTAGGGTTAGGGGGAGGGTCAGGGTGAGCGTGAGGGTGAAGATGAGGGTGAGGGTAAAGGTGATGCTTAGGGTGAGGGTTAGGGTTAGGGTTAGGATTAAGGTGAGTGTTAGGATGAGGGTTAGTGTGATGTTTAGGGTGAGGGTTGGGGTTAGGGATAGGTTTAGGCTTAGGGTGAAGGTTATGTTGAGGGTTAGGGTGATGGTAAGCGTGAGGGTTAGGGTTAGGTTTAGGGTGAGGGTTAGGGTAAGAATTAGGTTGAGTGTTAGGTTTAGGGTTAGGGTGAAGGTGAGTGTGAGGGTTAGTGTGAGAGTGAGGGTGAGGGTTAGGGTGAGGGTGAGGGTTACCATTAGGTTTAGGGTTAGGGTGAGGGTGAGGCTGAGGGTGAGTGTTAGAGTGAGGGTGAGTGTGAGGGTTATGGTTAGGGTTAGGGTTAGGTTTAGGGTTAGGGTGAGGGTTAGAGTTTGGTGAGGGTTAGGGTTAAGGTTATTGTTAAGGTTTGGTTAGGGTTAGGGTTAGAGTTAGGGTTAGGGTGAGTGTGAGTTTTATGGTGAGGGTAAGGGTGAGTTTAGGGTGAGGGTTAGGGTTAGGGTGAGGGTGAGGTTGAGTGTGAGTGAGGGTGAGTGTGAGTGTGAGGGCTATGGTTAGGGTTAGGGTGAGGGTGAGGGTGAGGGTGAAGATGAGGGTGAGGGTGAGGGTGATGGTTAGGTTGAGGGTTAGGGTTAAGGTTAGGGTTAGGGTGAATGTTAGGTTTAGGGTTAGTCTTAGGTTTAGGGTTAGGGTTAGGGTTATAATGAGGTTGGGTGTTAGGGTGAGGGTGAGGGTTAGTGTGATGTTTAGGGTAAGGGTGAGGGTGAGTGTGATGGTGAGGGTTAGGTTGAGGGTTAGGGTGAGAGTGAGGGTTAGGGTTAGGGTTAGTGTTAAGATTTTGGTTAGGGTTAGGTTTAGAGTTAGGGTTAGGGTGAGGGTGAGGGTTAGGGTGAGGTTTAGGGTGAGTGTTAGGCTGAAGGTTAGTGTGAGGTTTAGGGTGAGGGTGAGGGTGAGGGTGAGGGTGAGGGTTAAGTTTAGGGTTAGGGTTAGGGTGAGTTTGAGGGAGAGGGTTAGGGTTAGGTTTAGGTTTAGGTTTAGGGTTAGGGTTAGGGTTAGGGTGAGAGTGAGGGTGAGGGTGAGGTTGAGGGTGAGGGTGAGGGTTGGGGTTATGGTGATGCTTGGGATTAGGGTTTGCTTTAGGCTTAGGTGAGGGTTATGTTGAAGGTTAGGTTGATGGGAAAGGTGAGGGGTAGGGTTAGGGTTATGGTGAGTTTTAGGGTAAGGATTAGGTTGAAGGTTAGGGTTAGGGTTAGGGTTAGGTTTAGCGTGAAGGTGAGGGTGAAGGGTAGTGTGAGAGTGAGAGTTAGGGTTAGGGTGAGGGTTAGGGTTAGGGTTAGGGTTAGGGTTAGGGTTAGGGTTATGGTGAAGGTGAGGCTGAGGGTGAGTGTTTGAGTGAGGGTGAGTGCAGCGGTTGGATTAATGAGCACCAATGACAATTGATAATTGAACAAGTTTAATAACAAAACCAGACTCACGAAACCAAGGTTCCAGCGGAGTACCTGGCGAAACAGCAAGCGGAAGGAAGGAAGGGAGCGCGTGCGCCACCTTTATCAGTAAACATACGCCCGAGGGCATCCCGCCCCCAAGTGGAGGGCTTATCCCTACATCTCCCTCTTTTTTTTCTAAATAAGACAGAACTAACCTAAATACAAATATAAACAATAATAATAAATAATAGATATAACAAAAAATATTGAGAACGAAAGTTTTGCCGGACATTCTATCTCAAGGAGTCTAAATAATGTAGAGAGTAATTACAATTATATAATCTTCAACTCCGTCAAAGATCCGAGAAGGGAATAAATATTACTTAACAAATGAGAGATATCCAAAACGTGCCATAAATGACAGAGACAACAGACTACCTGGGCAATCACCCAAATTCTCGTTCGTAATGTTGAGTCAACCAACTTTGGCTAAGGCCTAGCATAACTGAAATGCCATTATCAAATGCAAGGAACTTTCTTAGAATTATCCTACCCTGTCTTGGCAAGATAAGACAATCCTGTTTCATATCTTTGTCAGTAGATGAGGTATGGGCTTTTCTTAACCCAAAGGCAAGTTCTGCCAAGAAGACAAACTCCCAGTGGAGTGTCTTTGGTGCTCAACGTTCTCTCGGGAGTAGAGTGGCGTCGCCAGGAGTAATTGTGTTTCGGCACAGAATTCTAGGTTAGATTAAAGGCCATTTTCTACAGCTCTTTAAAGAGGCTGAAGATTATACTATCTATACTAAATATAATCTCTATGTATCTAGAATACCTTATTAACCTAAAAGTAAACATTACCAACATAAAATTCTCAATACCTATCTAACTTGAAGACTAAAAGAATAAACAACTGTGCAATATATGAAGACAATGATCTTCATCTGTAAACAATGTCATTACATATCAAATGTAAACAATGTTATTACTATATCAGAGGTAGAAATGTACATTGTGATATGGTAGATGTATCAATACAATATAAGCATACTCTTATACAAAAATAGAGGTAGGAACACTCACATTCAATATTCAATATGTCAATATACAGGAAACAGTACCAATACAATTTTCTAAAAACAGACAATAAATAGTACTCTTAACAAAAATAGAGGTAGGAACACTACATTAATATAATATGAATATACAGGAAACAGTATCAATACAATTTTCTAAAAACAGTAACTCACAAATACCAATCATCCCATCAAACCAGTTAATCCCCCACCCTTTTTTTTCATACCCCTAATTCCATAAAACATCTCTCCAACCCCTCAACTCCGAACCAACCACTAAAAGATGTCCCTAACCCTGAGGGCAAACTCTGTTGGGAGAGGGGACGTCGTCCTCTAAGATTGCTTCAAGCTGACATGGGGGCGATGTTCTCCTTAGGGGCTCCTGTGAAAGCAAATGATGGTAAGATTCCCAAATTAACCTTTGGCCTAAGAAAATTATAACTAGTCCTTGAGCGCTTTGAGAAGGTCCGGCCAGAGTGTTGTCAAAAAATGTGCACCATTCGAAATTGTCTTGTGCAGTTGGTACCAAAAAAACAGTTATTAGCACGTAGAAAAGAGAAAGAAAAATATATATATATATATATATTCATGACGTCATAAAAACCAGGTTGAGTTGATGTTGTGGGGCCCCATCTTCATCCTGGAAACTTCAAAAATTACTGTAGGGAAATTTGTTGCTTGTTATGGGAAATTTAGACACTAACAACAAGGACATATATTGACATATAAAGAAAGACACAGATACGAGGAAAAGCAAGAAAAAAATTTATCAAGTATATAACTATCCTCATTCTGTCCCATTCATGGCTCCTGATCTGAGACAGAAACTCTGAGATATCTCTTATCAACAGGCTTGGAATTGAAGAGGGACTGAGCCATAGTCCAACTCCAAAACCAGCTCTACATATTTATAAAGAAGTGTTCAATAAAACTATAAAAAAAATCAATACTTACGGTATATAAAGAATGTTAGTTGATCCTTAGTGGGTCGTAACTATTATCCATCCATCAGTAATTAAATATTTAGGGTCCCTTAAATTCTTTGAAGATCAGTATTTTCCTGTGGAGATAAGAAAAGAACCCTGCCCCCAACCTATCTGTATTCCTTCCCATCAGTATACTCGCCATCCTTGTGAATGTATTGTCATTTATCTTTTCCAAATGGCTTTTCTTCTTCATACCGAACCTTTATTAATTTTGACGGTATCCACAATTGTTCCTCACCTGTGGAGAGAAGAGCAAAACCCCTTCCCCAACGCAGCACATCTCCTGGCTTCCATTGCGAGGTCAGCACATCCTTGAAATAAACTGGTTGATTTAGTTCAGTAGACTTTCCCATTATCCAATGTCTTTCTGCAGCCGTTGTTCCCTTCTCATTAGCGTTAAGAAAATTCAAGGTTAACAAAGCATTATGTAACCTATTTCTGGGGGTGTTTTCCACCCCTTTCTGTTTATTCAACAGAATATATCCTTTATAGTTCGATTTGATCTTTCTATGACTGCTTGACCTGTAGGATTGTATGGTATACCTGTAACATGCTTGATATTGTAATAGTCAAAAAACCGTTTCATTGGCCTAGAGACATAAGCAGGACCATTATCTGTCTTTATTTGTGTAGGTATACCCATGATAGCCATGACTTCTAATAAATGAGCGATTACTGAATCAGTTTTTTCTGAACTTAAAGCAGTTGCCCACTGAAAGCCTGAATAAGTGTCAATGATGTGGTGAGCATACTTCAATTGGCCAAATTCTGCAGAGTGGAACACATCCATCTGCCAGATTTCATTCCTATGGGTGCCCTTTGGATTAGCCCCTGCTGGCAGTGGCGTTTGGTTATAGAAAGGGCAACCAGGGCATTTCTTTACAATCTCCTTAGCTTGTTGCCTTGTAATAGAAAACTCTTTCTTCAAACCTTTGCTATTAGCATGATGTTTTTTTATGAAATTCAGAGGCTTGTAGCACACTACCAATCAATAACTGATCAATGTCTGCATTACCTTGTGCTAGAGGACCTGGCAGACCCGTATGGGATCGGATGTGTGTTATGTACATAGGGCAAAGCCTGTTCCTGATCAAATCTTGAACCAGGATAAACAATGAGGTTAGTTCTGTATCATCAGGTATAAATTCAGCAGTTTCAATATGTAAAATAACTCTTTCTGTGTATTGTGAATCAGTAACTATATTAATAGGTTCTCTAAAATCCCTTAGCACCATAAGAATGGCATATAATTCTGCCTTCTGGACAGAATCATAAGGACTTTGTTCCACCTTACCCAAGTCTTCTGATTTGTAACCTGCCTTCCCTGTTTTATTGGCATCAGTATAGAATGTATGGGCTCCAGTTATTGGAGCATCACGGACGATTCGAAGAAGGATCCAAGAAGTTCTCTTTATGAAGGTAAGCCTCTTGCTTTTTGGATAGTTTTGGGATGTCTCCCAAAAAATTAGCACAAGCTCTTTGCCATGGTTCATTATCTTCCCATAATTTCTTTAGTTCATCAGCAGTGAAAGGCACTATAATTTCTGCTGGGTCTATGCCTGCTAGTTGACGAAGTCTCAGCTTGCCTTTTATAATTAACTCAGAGACTTTTCCACATATGTTTTCAGTTTTTTACTTGGTTTATGTGGTAAAAAGATCCATTCCAAGATAATATCATCTCTGTGCATTAAAATTCCTATAGGAGAAATTTTTGACAGTAATATGACGAGAATACAATCGAGCTCTGGATTCACCCTGTCCACATGTGCCTGTTGTAATTTTTCCTCAATCATTGTCAGTTCCTTTTCTGCTTCAGCTGTTAATTCTCTGGGACTGTTTAAATCTTTATCACCTTCCAAGGTTTTGTTCAAATGAATTATTAGATCAGGTGTTATCCCAATAGCTGGTCGTAGACTGGAAATGTCTCCTAACAGTCTTTGAAAGTCATTAAGAGTCTGTAGGCGATCTCTCCTAATTTGTGCCTTTTGTGTCTGAATGTTTTGTGAACCTATCTTTTAACCTAAATAATTAACAGAATCTCCCTTCTGTATCTTCTCAGGAGCAATTTGCAATCCCCATTTAGATAAAAGTATCTTTATTTCTTCAGACAGTCTGTTTAAGGTATCCATGTTTGAATCAGATAACAAGATGTCGCCCATGTTGTGGTATATTATAGATTTCGGGAATTTCTTGCGTAGTATTTGCAATGGTTGGTTCACAAAATATTGGCACAAGGAGGGGTTATTTAACATACCCTGGGGGAGGACGGCCCAGTGGTACCTCTTGGAAGGTTGAGAATTGTAAGTAGGCACCGTGAAGGCAAATTTTTCTCTATCTTCTTTTTGTAAAGGTATGGTGAAAAAACAATCCTTTAAATCAATGACTATAAGAGGCCATCCTTTTGGTAATAAAGAGGGCAAAGGGATTCCAGATTGCAGAGGGCCCATAGGTTGAATAACCTTGTTGATAGCTCTGAGATCTGTCACCATTCTCCATTTACCTGATTTTTTCTTAACCACAAATACAGGAGAATTCCAAGGACTGGTAGATTCTTCTATATGT
>CAWTZB010000004.1:51562500-51565000 GCA_963919705.1 Alexandromys oeconomus
CTTCATACCGAACCTTTATTAATTTTGACGGTATCCACAATTGTTCCTCACCTGTGGAGATAAGAGCAAAACCCCTTCCCCAACGCAGCACATCTCCTGGCTTCCATTGCGAGGTCAGCACATCCTTGAAATAAACTGGTTGATTTAGTTCAGTAGACTTTCCCATTATCCAATGTCTTTCTGCAGCCGTTGTTCCCTTCTCATTAGCGTTAAGAAAATTCAAGGTTAACAAAGCATTATGTAACCTATTTCTGGGGGTGTTTTCCACCCCTTTCTGTTTATTCAACAGAATATATCCTTTATAGTTCGATTTGATCTTTCTATGACTGCTTGACCTGTAGGATTGTATGGTATACCTGTAACATGCTTGATATTGTAATAGTCAAAAAACCGTTTCATTGGCCTAGAGACATAAGCAGGACCATTATCTGTCTTTATTTGTGTAGGTATACCCATGATAGCCATGACTTCTAATAAATGAGCGATTACTGAATCAGTTTTTTCTGAACTTAAAGCAGTTGCCCACTGAAAGCCTGAATAAGTGTCAATGGTGTTCAAATGGCATACTTCAATTGGCCAAATTCTGCAGAGTGGAACACATCCATCTGCCAGATTTCATTCCTATGGGTGCCCTTTGGATTAGCCCCTGCTGGCAGTGGCGTTTGGTTATAGAAAGAGCAACCAGGGCATTTCTTTACAATCTCCTTAGCTTGTTGCCATGTAATAGAAAACTCTTTCTTCAAACCTTTGCTATTAGCATGATGTTTTTTATGAAATTCAGAGGCTTGTAGCACACTACCAATCAATAACTGATCAATGTCTGCATTACCTTGTGCTAGAGGACCTGGCAGACCCGTATGGGATCGGATGTGTGTTATGTACATAGGGCAAAGCCTGTTCCTGATCAAATCTTGAACCAGGATAAACAATGAGGTTAGTTCTGTATCATCAGGTATAAATTCAGCAGTTGCAATATGTAAAATAACTCTTTCTGCGTATTGTGAATCAGTAACTATATTAATAGGCTCTCTAAAATCCCTTAGCACCATAAGAATGGCATATAATTCTGCCTTCTGGACAGAATCATAAGGACTTTGTTCCACCTTACCCAAGTCTTCTGATTTGTAACCTGCCTTCCCTGTTTTATTGGCATCAGTATAGAATGTACGGGCTCCAGTTATTGGAGCATCACGGACGATTCGAAGAAGGATCCAAGAAGTTCTCTTTATGAAGGTAAGCCTCTTGCTCTTTGGATAGTTTTGGGATGTCTCCCAAAAAATTAGCACAAGCTCTTTGCCATGGTTCATTATCTTCCCATAATTTCTTTAGTTCATCAGCAGTGAAAGGCACTATAATTTCTGCTGGGTCTATGCCTGCTAGTTGACGAAGTCTCAGCTTGCCTTTGATAATTAACTCAGAGACTTTTCCACATATGTTTTCAGTTTTTTACTTAAAAAGATCCATTCCAAGATAATATCATCTCTGTGCATTAAAATTCCTATAGGAGAAATTTTTGACAGTAATATGACGAGAATACAATCGAGCTCTGGATTCACCCTGTCCACATGTGCCTGTTGTAATTTTTCCTCAATCATTGTCAGTTCCTTTTCTGCTTCAGCTGTTAATTCTCTGGGACTGTTTAAATCTTTATCACTTTCCAAGGTTTTGTTCAAATGAATTATTAGATCAGGTGTTATCCCAATAGCTGGTCGTAGACTGGAAATGTCTCCTAACAGTCTTTGAAAGTCATTAAGAGTCTGTAGGCGATCTCTCCTAATTTGTGCCTTTTGTGTCTGAATGTTTTGTGAACCTATCTTTTAACCTAAATAATTAACAGAATCTCCCTTCTGTATCTTCTCAGGAGCAATTTGCAATCCCCATTTAGATAAAAGTATCTTTATTTCTTCAGACAGTCTGTTTAAGGTATCCATGTTTGAATCAGATAACAAGATGTCGCCCATGTTGTGGTATATTATAGATTTCGGGAATTTCTTGCGTAGTATTTGCAATGGTTGGTTCACAAAATATTGGCACAAGGAGGGGTTATTTAACATACCCTGGGGGAGGACGGCCCAGTGGTACCTCTTGGAAGGTTGAGAATTGTAAGTAGGCACCGTGAAGGCAAATTTTTCTCTATCTTCTTTTTGTAAAGGTATGGTGAAAAAACAATCCTTTAAATCAATAACTATAAGAGGCCATCCTTTTGGTAATAAAGAGGGCAAAGGGATTCCAGATTGCAGAGGGCCCATAGGTTGAATAACCTTGTTGATAGCTCTGAGATCTGTCACCATTCTCCATTTACCTGATTTTTTCTTAACCACAAATACAGGAGAATTCCAAGGACTGGTAGATTCTTCTATATGTCCAGCATCTAATTGCTCTTGTACCAGCTGTTCTAAAGCCTGTAACTTTTCCTCAGCTAGAGGCCATTGCTTTGTCCATATTGGTTTCTCAGTCAACCATTTTAGAAGCAAGGCTGTTGGTATCTCGGAAGGGGCTT
>CAWTZB010000005.1:10000-25000 GCA_963919705.1 Alexandromys oeconomus
TTCTCTCCAAAGGCCGCACCCGAGAGAGAGGTCACGACCCCGCAAAGCCAGAACCGGATCCCCCCGACCACGAGGAGGGACGGGTCAACCGCTTCTCCCCAACCGTGGGAACGCTGCCGGGGAGGGGGAGCGAGGCGACCTCCACACGGCACACAACACGAGCGACGCACGCACGCGACGCGCGCGGCGAGGCCGCGGTCCGCGGGAACGGCAAAGACGGGGGAAGCGCGGGAGGGCCCGCTCGCGGCGGGCACGGACGGTGGACGGGTGGGGCCCGGGAGCCCACCGCCACCCAGCCACGTTCTTCCCGCTCGGCTCCGCGTCCCGACCGAGGTGCGTGCGCACCCTCGGGGGAGCGGTGAAATCGGGGTCCCGCGGCACTCGGGCGTGCGCGCACACGGCCCCTTCGTTCCCCGCCACGGGTAACACGCCCCAGGCTCCGACGCGCACGGCACGCCGGCGTCACGACACGCTCTCTTGCCCCGCGTGGTTCCTCCCCGGACTCGGAGCGAGGAGGCGCGGGCCGCAGTGGGCGACACAAAACGCTCGGGTTTTCCCCCCCCAAAAGACGGGATGTGGCGAGGGGCACCCGGCCGAAGCTACGCGCATCGGGCGGTCAGGGCGTGCCAGGGCGACCCCAAGCACGCCCTCTCTCATCGGATCGCTAGAGAAGGCACTTTTTCTCACTGAGGGCTGGCGGGACGGACCCGGCCCGACGAGCCTCCGGCCGCGACAGCGCAAGAGCAGGGGAAGCGACGCACACGCACACCGCTCGATGATCTCGAGCGCGGCGAGGCGGGGGGGGGCCTGCGGTATCGGTAAGGCCTTTTCTTCCTTTTTTTCCGGGGCGCATTCTTGAGCGTTCGCGGACACGGGGGACCGGACCGAGGAAAAGCATACTAACATAAGCGGTCCCCCTGAGAGCCAGGCCTTGCCTCTCCGGAAACACCCACCGGGTCTGCACCAGGCGGGGAGGCATTCTTAGTCAATAATCGACAGACCACCTTTAACGGTGAGAAGAAAAGAAAAAGGCCGGCCGCGAACGCTCAACACCACCCAACGCTCACCGCCTAACGGGAGAAGGCAGCGCGTGGTGGGCCGCTCCCGACCCGATCTCACGAGATGACCGTGAGAGAGCCTTCTCTTACCGCTCGCCTCGGCCCCCTTTTTTTCTTATGGGGCCTCGCAGAGGAACACCGCTAAAGGCCGGACCGCGGCACAGGAGGCATACACGTCAGAGAACCGGGAAACGCCGCCACCGCTCAGAACCGGGCACCTCCGAAGATCGGCCTGGAACGCTCCAGGAGCACCACAAGGATCGCAAGCGAGGCGCGTGCACACGAGCCCGGTCGGGAAGGGCACGTGACGCGGCACATCAGCCGACCCCTCCCACGGCTCGGAGGGAGGAGGGCCAAACGGACCACACACGGTGGGCATAGCGAAACGCGCGACGGGGAGCGACGAAGCCCCCGGCGCGCCTCACAGGAACCCCCCACGAACCACAGCGAGGAGTGCAGGGGGGGTTTCAAAGGCTCGGGCCGGATAACCGCACCCCTGCCTTCCACACACCACCGGTAAAGGTGGGGAGGAGAGACGAGGGGCCCGCTGGCAGAACGAGAAGAGCGGCCGCCATTCGCTATGAATGTCCGTCCCTCGCCTGGCGCGGCTTAGGCCTCCGGCCCGAATGAACACAGGGCGAGCGCACCACATCGATCGACAAAGCGGAACCGGGAAGAATCGAGCGAGAGAGCAGCACCACAGACCCAACACATGCCACAGAAGGAGAAAAAAAAAAAAAAAAACCCTTCACACACAAAAAAAAAAAAAAAAAAAGCGGTGGGGCCAATCCAAAAGATGTGTGCACTCGGGAGGCACATAAAAGGTGGCAGAAGGGCTGGGCCAGGCCACCCTCAACCCAAGAGGACTTATGGAGACTCGGGAGCTCCACAGCCCGGGAGGGGGGGGCGAAAAAAAAGTGCACTCGGGAGGCACACGGGAGCAGAGGACCATGGAGACTCGGGAGCTCCACAACCTGGTCCCCGCCACCCCCAAAAAAAAAAAAACCGGGACGGTAAGGGAGAAGCACCGAGAGACAGGTCCCCCCCACCATCCAAGTGGAACGGGCAACAAACCACGAAGCGGGGACGCCTGACACGCTTCACCAACGGGCAAAAAAAAAAAAAAAAAAGCAAGGAAGCCGGTCATCTCAAAAAGCCGCTCGGGAAAGCACACACACACGCCCCAAGCCCCAAAAGGCAGCGAGAAACCGAGGGATGCGGGCTGGGCTTAGACGGGAAAAATAACACCCAGTGAGGCTCAGGAGAGAGAACAGCCACCTAGCGTCCCTTTAATGTCACCCAATTAAAGGACAGCGTGTCAGCACCTATCTGCAGGTACAATAAGGACACATAGCAACCATTAGAAGAATGACAACAGGTACGGGGAGTCATTCACAGACCACACAGAACTCCTGAAAGTGAGGCTGGGTGAAATGTCCCAAAAATGTCCCCATAAACAAGAGAACCGACCCTCAAAGGAACAACTGGTCGACCTCATAACCAAGGGAGGACCGAGAGAGCGAGGTGGACATGCCAGAAAGCCGGGCGCCCAGCCTCCTCCCGGCCGAGGACCCTGCGACCAGCCGCTAGGGATGGAGAAAGGCAAGAAGAAAAAACTTGGGGGGGGGGGGGGGGAAAATCTCGAGTCCAAGAAACCGGGGACCGGTCAGGTCAACAGGGGAGCTGGGACCACAGCCTCCTCTCGGCCTCAGGATGGCAAGGCCCGCCGCTGAGGACCGAGGGTTCTGGTAAGAGGGAAAAGAAAAAAAAAATTAATAAAAAAGCTACGAGAGTCCGGACCAGGAAGGCGAGAAGGCCGGGACCACAGCCTCCTCTCGGCCTCAGGATGGCAAGGCCCGCCGCTGAGGACCGAGGGTTCTGGCAAAAGGGGAAAAAAAAAAAGAAAAAAAAAAAGTCCGAGACCCAAACGAGTCCGTGACGGGGCAGCGGGGAAGCCGGGATCAACCAACGCCTCCTCTCGGCCTCGGGTCGCCGGGTCCCAGGGCTCTTAGAAGAGAGAAAAGGCAAGGGTAAAGCCGGTGTACTTCACCGATCCTGGGCCCGGGTGGACACGACACCTAGCGGGGGTACGCGAACGACTGAAGCCTTCTGGTCGACCCGCTCAAGTCTCCCAGCACCGTCCCCAGCTGGCTGGTCACTCGGCTCCATCCCCAACACACCCATGGGAGACTTCCGGCACAACACAGAGACACAGAGACCGTTCCCAAGCACGACACCGACTCCGGGACACACCCGCCTGCCGGGCCGGGACACTTGTCACTCTTTCCGCCTCACAAAAGCCATTTCGTCCCTTCCTCGTCAACGACCGAGGACCAGGAGCGTTGCAGAAAAAGGCCACCGCTAGGGGGCGCCCGACAACCGACCGACATAGATGGCTCGCTCGTTCAGCCGCCGCGGCGTCTTCACCTTCTCTGGCGTGACAGCGTCCTCCCACGCTCACGCCCGGAGGTGGCACGGGCCCACAACAGGACAGGAAACTCCCCTGTCGGTTCCCCCACCCCTCCCCACCCCACCCGCGAACACGGTGAACGCGGGCCGGGCTGGACATTCGGGGCTACGAAAACGAAAGTACGACCGAGACCACAGGCAGCTAGGAAAACAGGCGAGAATAATGTCGCTCGCTCGCTCGCTCACGGAAAACAAAGATCGGTGACAGGACTAGGTGGCCCAGGGGCTTCTGCAACCATTAGGGCATGGTGAGAGGGAGGGACCGAGGGGTACCGAGGGAGACCGAGGGACCGAGGGAGGGAAGGAGAGGGAGGGAGGGAGGGAGGGAGGGAGGGAGGGAGGGAGGGAGGGAGGGAGGGAGGCGGCAACGGCAGTTCCCTGCCATCTAAATCTCCTTTCACCATGGCCACTGCTTGCTTGGCTTGCTTGCTTGCTTGCTTGCTTGCTTGCTTGTTTGCTTGCGGTTCTTTTACTTCACCCCACTCCCCACACCCTCAGCCCACACTTCTCAGACTAAATACCGAGTCGGAGAAAATTAAAACAGCCATGGAATAGTTTTTTAAAAAAAAATAATAATGATGATGATGATGATGATGAAATAAAGATAGTTTTTAAAAAAAAATCCCACTCGGATTTAATTTCCAGGAATAATATCGTCATAGTGATGTGTTGTGAACATTTTCACTTAGGACAGAAAAAATAAACAGGTCACTTTAGTCACTTTTTGGAGAGGGTCTGTTTCCCCACCACGATGGTTCGCACTTGCTGAGTTGCTGAAGATGATCTCCTGATCCTCGTGTTTTCAGTTTCTGAGTGCTGCTGGCATGACAGACATGGGCCCTCACACTCGAGTTTGTGAGACACTACTGAGAGCATGGAGCCCATAGGACAAGGCTTTGGCTTCCCCTTCCCCTCCCACATAAGATAGATAGATAGATAGATAGATAGATAGATAGATAGATAGATAGATAGAGAAGGATCAGAGCAGTGAATATACAGGTGCACAGTCCTTACACCAATGTTGACTGCAGATAGAAAATAAGAGGAAGAAAAAAAAAAGTAGAATGTGGCCTGGTCTATAAAAATGAGTTCCAGGACAGCCAGGGTTATTACATGAAATTGGCTGAGTTCAAATCAGCAATTTCCCAACTCCAACAAGAATGTTTACAGGAAAGGCAACAGAACAGATATGCACATCAAGGAAGGCCAGTGGAGCTGTAGGCACACCCTTCACACCCTTTGAAACTTCTCTGTTGCAAGGTCACAGAGTCAGGAAAGGATCTTCTTGGTCTTGAACTTTCCTTAATAGTAAGTCTGCGTGTGTATCACACTCAAGCCAAGTGCCCCTCAGAGCTCATGGAAGACAAAACAGAGCTCTAGAAAAGAGAGACGGGGGGGGGGGGGGAGTATTCACTCAAGAAAATGAAAGCAAAACCCTACACAAACCCTGGCACACAGTAAAATCAGTCCTATGAGGAAATTTGTAGCTCTAATTGCCTACTTTTTAAAAAGACTTCTAACCGGGTAATGGTGGTACACGCCTTTAATTCCAACACTCGGTCTGGTCTCCAAGAGCTAGTTCCAGGACTGACTCAATTAGAGAGAACTAGAGAGAAACCCTGTCACAAAAACAAACAAACAAACAAAAGAATAAAGTATTACATAAATCAATAGATGCATACATAGATGGAAGAATAGATGGACAGATAGACAGACAGACAAACCCACACCCCATCTTCTGTCTTCTGAAGGAACCAGGCTCTCTCACAGGGGTCAGGCAGAAACGCAGGCAGTGTATGTGTGTGATATCAAGCAAGCCTATATGTGATATATAGGGTATGAGAGGATAATGTCAGTATTAAATTGGGGTAGGTCTCAGGAGCACAAGAACCCAAATCTGTGCTGTACTCCCTGTCACCAGAAGAGGGCACTAGGTCCCCACCATGTGGTTTCAGGACATTCCAGAAATTCCATCTCTGCAGTTCTCATTCTTTCATTGTTCCCCCTGCATGCCTGCATCTAGTGAGAGTGGGCACCGTTCCTCCCTGCTTCTCTGCGTGTCTGTGTCTGCCACGTCGTGGATAGCCAGAGTGCCCGCCACCTATGCCTGAGATAGATGTGGCCGGCAGCCCTGGGGCTGGGGGAAAGGGAGAGAGTGGGTCCCCTGGAGAGCCTTGGGCAGAGGCTCTGTGGATTCCCTGCAGGAGGCCTCATTGCCTCCGAGGAGCCCATGGGGGAGGGGGAAAGGTTAGGTCAACCATACAGTCGTGCCTGGCTTTTGCTTTGTTTTGTTTTGTTTCCAGGTACAGCTGTGACCAGGTCTGAATCCAGGCCAGACTCCAAAGCTAGAGAGAAATCCTGTCTCAGAAAACTAAATAAATAAACTAATAAATGAATGGATAGGTAGATAGATAGCCAGACAGAGAGATGATAAGAACACCTCCAAGATCAGGGAGAGCAAGGCAGGCAGATCACTGTGAGTTTAAGGCTACCTTGTTCTGCGGATTGAGATTCAGGACAGGCAAAGTGACACAGAGAAACCCTGTTTTCAAAAAAAAAAAAAAAAAAAAAAAAAAAAAAAGGTGGGGGCTGGAGAGATGGCTCTGTGGTTAAGAGTTCTGCTGGCTGCTCTTCCAGAAGACCCAGGTTCAATTCCTACCACCCACATCAGACAGAGGTCTGATTTCCAAAATACACAAAGAACTCGAGAAATTGGTCATCAAAAGAACAAATAATCCAATTACAAAAATAAAAAAAAAAAAGGAGTACAGACCTAAGCAGAGAACTCTCAACAGAGGGATCTAAAATGGTTGAAAGACACTTAAATGTTGGGGGGGGGGGGTCATGCAAAGATGAGAACACCACCGAGTCTAATAAACCAGAAGCAAACTTTATTCCAGAAACCAGATCCAAGGAAAACCAGAAGAAAACTTAAATATATTTTCATTCTTTCTATCTCTCTTTCTTTTCTTTTTCTTTCTTTCTTTTTGTCTTTTTTTTTTGTTTGTTTGTTTGTTTTGTTCAATGTGTATATGTTTTATTTGGTACAGGGGTTTTTCTACAACAACCTAGGAATTCACTACCTAGATAGACCAGACCTGTCTCCAATTCAAGGAGGTCCACCTGCCTCTGTCTCTTGGATGATAGAATAAAAGGTGTGAACCACAACAACCCTGCTTTGTTTTTAGTATGTTGTTCGATTCATTTCTTGTACATTTAGTTCAATTTTAATTTTTTTGTTTTGTTTTTCGAGACAGGGTTTCCCTGCATAACAGTCCTACCTAGCTTTTCTGGAACTAGCTCTTGTAGACCAGGCTGGCCTTGAACTCCCAGAGATTCACCTGCATCTGCCCCCTGTGCGCTGGGAATAAAGGCATGTGCCACCACTGCCCACCCATTTTCAAGTTTTATTTAAATCTCTCAGTGTGCCTTTTGTATGTGTGGGAGACAGGGAAGGTGTCACATTTCCAAACATTTTCATAACTGCACTTAGCACTGCACTCTTTTACATTTAATTTTACTTTTATTTAAGAGTGTTTCCCGTTATGTAGGACTTAGTTTAATTTCAATTTCTTAAAGAATGTTTTATGATTTATTTAACTTTAGATGTGCAATGGTGTGAGGTATCAGATCATCCAGGAATTGGATTTACAATCACGCATGAGCTGTCATACGGGTGCTGGGAATGGAAACCTCTTCCTCAGAGCCACCGAGCCATCTCTCCAGTCCCTTAATTTTTTTTTAAAAAAAAAAAATATGTTTCTCTGGGTGTGCCTGTGTGTGTGTGTGTGTGTGTGTGTGTGTGGTGTGTGGCGCGCGCGCATGCATACACACATGTGTTTATGGGGTGGCTTTTGAACTAACCAAGATGACTGGTTCCATATCTGGCAGAGAGGCAGGTAGATCTCTGGGAGTTTGAAGACAGGCTCCAAAGCAACAAAGAAACCCTGCCTTGAAAATCAAAACAAGAACACAAACCAAAAAATAAAACATAAATTAAATGAGGGGGGGGGGGAAGAAATGTTGATTTGTCAATTTACAGACAAGAAATAAGAAAAAAACAAAACCATAATACAAAACCATACTGTTACCAAGATGACAGCCTGGTTTATAGAGTGAGTTAAAGGTATTATACAGAGAAACCCTGTACCAAAAATAAATAAATAAATAAATAAATAAATAAATAAATAAATAAATAAATAAATAAATGAAGAAAACAGAAGAAAAAAAAACAAGGAAAAAGGAAGGAAGGAAAACACAGGTCTTTCCTTTTTTCTTTGTTTATCTCAGGTTATTTTATTTTAATTAATTTTTTTTTAATTGCAGCAGCAGCAGTATATTTTGGTCAGCTGCCTAGCTGGGTAATGGTGGCAGCACATTTCTTTATTCTCAGTTCTCAGCCCTCAGAAATCAGGAGAGGCAGGCAGATCACTGTGAGTTTGAGGATACCTTGTTCTGCAGTGTGAGTTTCAGGACAGGCAAAGCGACCCTGTCTTGGGGGGAAAAGTGTGTTTAGTACAGGCCTTTAATTCCGGCACTAGGAAGCAGAGGTAGAGGCAGGGGCAGCTAGATCTCTGTGAGTCTGAGGCCAGCCTTGTCTACAAAGTGAGTTCCAGGGCAAACACAGGGAACCTCTATGTATAAAAACCACAAATAAACTAATAATAATAATAATAATAATCTAAGAGCTCAATTAATTGACTTCACCAACAATTCAAAAATTTAAAAATAAAATAAAAAAAGAGTGTGTCTGACTGATCAGGACTATGTGGGCCAAGGGGCTGCCACAATTATGGCTTGGTGAGAGGGAGGAACTGAGGGAGGGAGGGAGGCCTGCTTTCTTGGGGTTCTTTTTCAGTAGTTGTGTTTGTACAACCCCACATCCCACTTCTCATACTAAATACCGAGTTTGAGAAAATTAAAACAGCCGTGGAAAAATTATCACTTGGATATCCGTTCCTGCCCTGTAAAACAAGAACCACAACAAAAATATCCATATCTAAGCAGACCTCACCCTTTAAAGGTTTAGCAAGGAGCCCTAGCTGTTGGGAAGGGCCGGTGACCTTGAACTTTACTAGTCTCTGAAATCTGCCTTCTCACTTTTACCAGGTGCCCTCAGGGACCAGGAGTGGAGGCCAGGGCCCCTGCAACAGGAGATTTCCTAGATCACCTACAGGTGCTTAGGATTCCTGGGCCTGCTCAGAGAAAGAGAGGAGACTTGAGACACAGAGGAAATTTTTCTTTTTTTTTTTTTTTTTTTTGGTTTTCTGAAACAAGGGTTTCTGAGAGAGAGGACAGGAGGACAGCTAGGGCTGTTACACAGAGAAACCGTGCCTCAAAAAATAATAAAAGAAGAAAAAAAAAAGCAAGAGAGCAAGAAAGCAAGAAAGAAAGAAAGAAAGAAAGCTAGAGAGAAACCCTGTCTCAAAAACAAAAAGATAAATAAATAAACTAATAAATGAATGGATAGATAGACAGACAGACAGACAGACAGACAGACAGACAGACAGACAGATGATAAGAACACCTCCAAGGTCTCAGGAGCACAAGAACCCAAATCTGTGCTGTACTCCCTGTCACCAAAAGAGGGCACTAGATCCCCACCATGTAGTTTCTGGACATTCCAGAAATTCCATCTCTGCAGTTCTCATTCTTTCATTGTTCCTCCTGCATGCCTGCATCTAGTGAGAGTCGGAACCGTTCCTCCCTGCTTCTCTGCGTGTCTGTGTCTGTCACGTCGTGGATAGCCAGAGTGCCCGCCACCTATGCCTGAGATAGATGTGGCCGGCAGCCCTGGGGCTGGGGGAAAGGGAGAGAGTGGGTCCCCTGGAGAGCCTTGGGCAGAGGCTCTGTGGATTCCCTGCAGGAGGCCTCATTGCCTCCGAGGAGCCCATGGGGGGAGGGGGAAAGGTTAGGTCAACCATACAGTCGTGCCTGGCTTTTGCTTTGCTTTGTTTTTGTTTGTTTGTTTGTTTTATTTTATTTTCAGGTACAACTATGACCAGGTCTGAATCCAGGCCAGACTCCAAAGCTAGAGAGAAATCCTGTCTCAGAAAACAAAAAGATAAATAAATAAACTAATAAATGAATGGATAGATAGATAGACAGCCAGACAGAGAGATGATAAGAACACCTCCAAGATCAGGGAGACCAAGGCAGGCGGATCACTGTGAGTTTAAGGCTACCTTGTTCTGCAGATTGAGATTCAGGACAGGCAAAGTGACACAGAGAAACCCTGTTTTCAAAAAAAAAAAAAAAAAAAAAAAAAAAAAAGGTGGGGGCTGGAGAGATGGCTCTGTGGTTAAGAGTGCTGACTGCTCTTCCAGAGGACCCAGGTTCAATTCCTACCACCCACATGGCAGTTAACAGCTGTCGGTAACTCCAAGATCTGACACCCTCAGATAGACATACATGCAGGCAAAACACCAATGCCAATAAAATAAAAATAAATAAATTATTAGGAAAATAAATATATAAAAAAAGGTTGTTTGGTGCATGCCTTTAATCTCAGCATTAGGAGGCAGAGGCAGATGGATCTCTGTGATTCTGAGGCCAGTCTTGTCTACAAAGTGAGTCCCAGGGCATACGAGGGTACACAACGAAACCCTATGTTGAACAACCACAAATAAACAAACAAATAAAGAGAAAGAGATAATAACAATAAAAATATTTGAGAGTTCAAATAATTGACTTCATCCACAATAAAAGAATATAAAAATATCGAACGCATTTGAACGCATCGGCACAGGAGACCGCTTCCTAAATAGAACCCCAGTAGCACAGACTCTGAGAGAAACAAAATTAATCGATGGGACCTCCTGAAACTGAAAAGCTTCTTCTGTAAAGCAAAGGAAATGGCCAACAAGACAAAACGATGGCCTTACAGAATGGGAAAAGATCTTGACTAACCCCACATGAGACAGAGGTCTGATCTCCAAAACATACAAAGAACTCAAGACATTGGTCATCTCAAGAACAAATAATCCAATTCACAAAATGGAGGTACAGACTTAAACAGAGAACTCTCAACAGAGGAATCTAAAATGGCTGAAAGACACTTAAGGAAATGTTCAACATGCTTAGTCATCAGAGAAATGCAAATCAAAACAAGTTTCTAGAACCAAGGAGACAGTTCATAATGTCTTTTTCTTCTTTTCTTCCTTCTTTTTTTTTTTTTTTTTGGTTGAACTTTTATATATATATATTTTAATTTGGGACGGGGGCCTCTCTACGAAGCCTGGGAATTCCCAGAGGTACACCTGTCTCTGTCTCTTGGATGATAGAATAAAAGATGTGCACCACAGTGACAACCCAACTAAGTTTTTAGTATCTCATTCTGTTAATTTCATGTACATTTAGTTCAATTTCAAATTTTGTTTGTATCTCTTGGTCTGCACCAAATTTGTCCTTGTGGGGGGGGGCAGGGAAGGTGTCCTATTTCAGAACATTTTTATTTGAGACAGTCTTTCCAGTTGTGAAGAACTTAGTTTCATTTCAAATTTTTAAAGAATTTTTTTATGACTTATTTAAATTTATTTTATGGATATGTCAGATCATCCAGAAACTGGATTTACAATCACGTATGAGCTGCTGCCATGTGGGTCCTGGGGATTGAAACCACTTCTTCAGGAAGAATTATTTATGTGTCTCTGGGTGTGCCTGTGTGTGTGTGTGTGTGTGTGTGTGTGTGTGTCTGTGTGTCTGTGGGGTGACCTTTGACTTCACATTTAAGAGGACCGATTCCATATCTGGCAGAGGCAGGCGGATCTCTGGGCGTTCCAGGCCAGACTGGTTTACAAGAGCTAGTTCCAACAGCAGGCTCCAAAGCAACAGAGAAACCCTGTCTCGGAAAACAAATAAAAAATTAATTAATTAATTAATTAATTAATTAAACAAAAGAGAGAAAGAGAAGAAATGGGGATTTACAGACAGAAAATCAGAAAAACAAACACCTGGCACACAGTGAACAAGTGGAAATTTATAGGTCTTATTGCCCACCATTGGAAAAGAAATCTAGCTGGGTAACGGTGACAACACATTTCTTTATTCCCAGTTCTCAGCTCTCAGAGATCAGGGAGGCAGAGGGAGGCAAATAGCTGTGAGTTAGAGGCTACCTTGTTCTGTAGTGTGAGTTTCAGGAGAGGCAAAGCGACACAGAGAAGCCCTGTCTTGGAAAAAAAAAAAAAGTGTGTTTAGTACAGGCCTTTGATTCTGGCACTACGAGGCAGAGGCAGCTGAATCTCTGTGAGTCTGAGGCCAGCCTTGTCTATAAAGTGAGATCCAAGGCAAGCAAGGATACACAGGGAACCCCTATGAAGAAAAACCATAGATAAAAAAAAAAACAAATAAACAGATAATAATAATAACAACAGCAACAAAAATATCCGAGAGCTCTAATTAATTGACGTCACCCACAATTTAAAATTGTAAAATAAAAATTTTCAAAATCAAATGCACTTGAACACATTGGCACAGGAGACCACTTCCCAAATAGAACCCCAGTAGCACAGACACTGAGAGAAACAATTAATAAGTGAGACCTCCTGAAACTGAAAAGCTTCTGTAAAGCAAATGACATGGCCAACAAGACAAAATGACGGCCTACAGAATGGGAAAAGATCTTCACTAACCCCACATCAGACAGAGGTCTGATCTCCAAAATACACAAAGAACTCAAGAAATTGGTCATCAAAAGAACAAATAATCCAATTTAAAAAAAATGGAGTACAGACCTAAACAGAGAACTCTCAACAGAGGGATCTAAAATGGTTGAAAGACACTTAAATGTTGGGTCGGGGGGGGGGGGGGGTCATGCAGAGATGAGAACACCACCAAGTCTAATAAACCAGAAGCAAACGTTATTCCAGAAAGCAAACTTAAAAAAAAAAAAAAAAGAATGAATAAAAAATCATTTTTTTTTTAATTTGGGACGGGGGCCTCTCTACAAAGCCTGGGAATTCCCAGAGGTACACCTGTCTCTGTCTCTTGGATGATAGAATAAAAGATGTGCACCACAGTGACAACCCAACTAAGTTTTTAGTATCTCATTCTGTTAATTTCATGTACATTTAGTTCAACTTCAAATTTTGCTTGTATCTCTTGGTCTGCACCAAATTTGTCCTTGTTGGGGGGGGGGGGCAGGGAAGGTGTCCTATTTCAGAACATTTTCTTTTTTTTTTTTTTTTTTTTTTTTTTTTTTTTTTTTGATTTTTCGAGACAGGGTTTCTCTGTGGCTTTGGAGCCTGTCCTGGAACTAGCTCTGTAGACCAGGCTGGTCTCGAACTCACAGAGATCAGCCAGCCGCTGCCTCCCGAGTGCTGGGATTAAAGGCATGCGCCACCGTCGCCCGGCCAGAACATTTTATTTAACTTTTATTTGAGAGAGTCTTTCCAGTTGTGTAGAACTTAGTTTCATTTCAAATTTTTAAACACCAGGATGAAAGCATTCAAAAGGACTGGTTCCATATCTGGCAGAGAGGCAGGTGGATCCCTGGGAGTTTGAGGCCAGCCTGGTTGACAAGAGCTAGTTCCAAAGACAGGCTCCAAAGCAACAGAGAAAACCCTGCCTTGAAAATCAAAACAAAAAACACAAACAAAAATAAAAAATATAAATTAAATCTGTGTGTGTGTGTGTGTGTGTGTGTGTGTGTGTGTGTGTGTGTGTGTGTGAGAGAGAGAGAGAGAGAGAGAGAGAGAGAGAGAGAGAGAGAAGAAATGATCAAACAGGAAATAAGAAAAAAAAAACCCATAATGTCACCAAGATGAGAGCCTGGTTTATATAGTGAGTTAAAGGTATTATACAGAGAAACCCTGTGCCAAAAAAAAAAAAATAATAATAAAAGAAGAAAACAAAAAAAAAAAAAACAAGGAAGGAAGGAAGGAAGAAAAGAAGGAAAAAAGGAAGGAAGAAAAACAGGTGTTTTCCTTTTTTTCTTTGTTTATCTCAGGTTATTTTATTTTAATTGATTTTTTTTTAATTGCAGCAGCAGCAGCAGTATATTTTGGTCAGCTGCCTAGCTGGGTAATGGTGGCAGCACATTTCTTTATTCTCAGTTCTCAGCCCTCAGAAATCAGGAAAGGCAGAGGCAGGCAGATCGCTGTGAGTTTGAGGCTACCTTGTTCTGCAGGCAAAGCGACAGACACAGAGAAACTAAAAGTGTGTTTAGTACAGGCCTTTAATTCCGGCACTAGGAGGCAGAGGTAGAGGCAGGGGCAGCTAGATCTCTGTGAGTCTGAGGCCAGCCTTGTCTACAAAGTGAGTTCCAGGGCAAACAAGCATACACAGGGAATCCCTATGTAGAAAAACCAAAAATAAACTAATAATAATAATAATAATAATAATAATAATAATAATAATCTAAGAGCTCAATTAATTGACTTCACCCACAATTCAAAAATTAAAAAATAAAACAAAGAGTGTGTCTGACCAATCAGTGAAAGGACTATGTGGGCCAAGGGGCTGCCACAATTATGGATTGGTGAGAGTGAGGAAAGGAGGGAGGCAGCAAGGACAGTTCCCAGTCACCTAAATGCCTTTCAAAGACATTTCACCATGGCAACCACTCGCTTGCTTTCTTGGGGTTCCTTTTCTTCACTTCAGTAGTTGTGTTTGTACAACCCCACACCCCACTTCTCATACTAAATACCGAGTCTGAGAAAATTAAAACAGCCGTGGAAAAATTCCCACTTGGATATCTTTTCCTGCCCAGTAAAACAAAAACAACTGTAACAAAAATATGCAGACCAGTCAAGTTGTAGCCTCACCCTTTATTTTATTTATTTATTTATTTATTTATTTATTTATTTATTTATTTATTTATTTTTGGTTTTTCGAGACAGGGTTTCTCTGTAGCCTTGGTGCCTGACCTGGAACTAGCTCTGGTAGACCAGGCTGGCCTTGAACTCCCAGAGATCCTCCTGCCTCTGCGGCGTTTAGCCTCACCCTTTAATGGTTCCGCAAGGAGTTCTAGCTGTTAGGAAGGGCTGGTGACCTTGAACTTGACTAGTAAAAGTGAGAATCTGCCTTCTCACTTTTACCAGGTGCCCTCAGGGGCCAGGTGTGGAGGCCAGGACCCCTGCAACAGGAGATTTCCTAGATCACCTACAGGCGCTTAGGATTCCTGGGCCTGCTTAGAGAAAAACAGACTTAGAGATGTGAGAAGCAGAGGGAACATTTTTTTTTTTTTCTGAGATGAGGATTCTCTGTAGCTTTGGCACCTGTCCTGGAACTGTAGACGACCAGGCTAGCCTCAGACTCACAGAGATCTGCCTGCCGCTGCCTGCCACAGAGAAAATTACAACAGCCATGGAATAATATGAAAAATTCTGACTTTGATATCATTTCCAGGAATACTGACGTAGTGAATTATTTGGAACGTTTTCACTTCAGACAGAAAAAAATAAAAATATCATTTTATTGATTTCTTTTAGAGGGTCTGTTTTCCCACCAGGATGGTTTGCACTTGCTGGGTTGT
>CAWTZB010000005.1:42500-60000 GCA_963919705.1 Alexandromys oeconomus
TTCTTATCCTCGCAGAGGAACACCGCTAAAGGCCGGACCGCGCGCACAGGAGGCATACACGTCAGAGAACCGGGAAACGCCGCCACCACTCAGAACCGGGCACCTCCGAAGATCGGCCTGGAACGCTCCAGGAGCACCACAAGGATCGCAAGCGAGGCGCGTGCACACGAGCCCGGTCGGGAAGGGCACGTGACGCGGCACATCAGCCGACCCCTCCCACGGCTCGGAGGGAGGAGGGCCAAACGGACCACACACGGTGGGCATAGCGAAACGCGCGACGGGGAGCGACGAAGCCCCCGGCGCGCCTCACAGGAACCCCCCACGAACCACAGCGAGGAGTGCAGGGGGGTTTCAAAGGTCGGGCCGGATAACCGCACCCCTGCCTTCCACACACCACCGGTAAAGGTGGGGAGGAGAGACGAGGGGCCCGCTGGCAGAACGAGAAGAGCGGCCGCCATTCGCCATGAATGTCCGTCCCTCGCCTGGCGCGGCTTAGGCCTCCGGCCCGAATGAACACAGGGCGAGCGCACCACATCGATCGACAAAGCGGAACCGGGAAGAATCAAGCGAGAGAGCAGCACCCACAGACCCAACACATGCCACAGAAGGAAGAAAAAAAAAAAACCCTTCACAAAAAAAAAAAAAAAAAAAAAAAAGCGGTGGGGCCAATCCAAAAGAGGTGTGCACTCGGGAGGCACATAAAAGGTGGCAGAAGGGCTGGGCCAGGCCACCCTCAACCCAAGAGGACTTATGGAGACTCGGGAGCTCCACAGCCCGGGAGGGGGGGCGAAAAAAAAAGTGCACTCGGGAGGCACACGGGAGCAGAGGACCATGGAGACTCGGGAGCTCCACAACCTGGTCCCCGCCACCCCCAAAAAAAAAAAAAAACCGGGACGGTAAGGGAGAAGCACCGAGAGACAGGTCCTCCCACCATCCAAGTGGAACGGGCAACAAACCACGAAGCGGGGACGCCTGACACGCTTCACCAACGGGCAAAAAAAAAAAAAAAAAAAGCAAGGAAGCCGGTCATCTCAAAAAGCCGCTCGGGAAAGCACACACACACACGCCCCAAGCCCCAAAAGGCAGCGAGAAACCGAGGGACGCGGGCTGGGCTTAGACGGGAAAAATAACACCCAGTGAGGCTCAGGAGAGAGACACAGCCACCTAGCGTCCTTTAACGTCACCCAATTAAAGGACAGCGTGTCAGCACCTATCTGCAGGTACAATAAGGACACATAGCAACCATTAGAAGAATGACAACAGGTACGGGGAGTCATTCACAGACCACACAGAACTCCTGAAAGTGAGGCTGGCTGAAATGTCCCAAAAATGTCCCCATAAACAAGAGAACCGACCCTCAAAGGAACAACTGGTCGACCTCATAACCAAGGGAGGACCGAGAGAGCGAGGTGGACATGCCAGAAAGCCGGGCGCCCAGCCTCCTCCCGGCCGAGGACCCTGCGACCAGCCGCTAGGGATGGAGAAAGGCAAGAAGAAAAAACTTGGGGGGGGGGGGGAAATCTCGAGTCCAAGAAACCGGGGACCGGTCAGGTCAACAGGGGAGCTGGGACCACAGCCTCCTCTCGGCCTCAGGATGGCAAGGCCCGCCGCTGAGGACCGAGGGTTCTGGTAAGAGGGAAAAGAAAAAAAAAATTAATAAAAAAGCTACGAGAGTCCGGACCAGGAAGGCGAGAAGGCCGGGACCACAGCCTCCTCTCGGCCTCAGGATGGCAAGGCCCGCCGCTGAGGACCGAGGGTTCTGGCAAAAGGGGAAAAAAAAAAAGAAAAAAAAAAAGTCCGAGACCCAAACGAGTCCGTGACGGGGCAGCGGGGAAGCCGGGATCAACCAACGCCTCCTCTCGGCCTCGGGTCGCCGGGTCCCAGGGCTCTTAGAAGAGAGAAAAGGCAAGGGTAAAGCCGGTGTACTTCACCGATCCTGGGCCCGGGTGGACACGACACCTAGCGGGGGTACGCGAACGACTGAAGCCTTCTGGTCGACCCGCTCAAGTCTCCCAGCACCGTCCCCAGCTGGCTGGTCACTCGGTTCCATCCCCAACACACCCATGGGAGACTTCCGGCACAACACAGAGACACAGAGACCGTTCCCAAGCACGACACCGACTCCGGGACACACCCGCCTGCCGGGCCGGGACACTTGTCACTCTTTCCGCCTCACAAAAGCCATTTCGTCCCTTCCTCGTCAACGACCGAGGACCAGGAGCGTTGCAGAAAAAGGCCACCGCTAGGGGGCGCCCGACAACCGACCGACATAGATGGCTCGCTCGTTCAGCCGCCGCGGCGTCTTCACCTTCTCTGGCGTGACAGCGTCCTCCCACGCTCACGCCCGGAGGTGGCACGGGCCCACAACAGGACAGGAAACTCCCCTGTCGGTTCCCCCACCCCTCCCCACCCCACCCGCGAACACGGTGAACGCGGGCCGGGCTGGACATTCGGGGCTACGAAAACGAAAGTACGACCGAGACCACAGGCAGCTAGGAAAACAGGCGAGAATAATCGCTCGCTCGCTCGCTCACGGAAAACAAAGATCGGTGACAGGACTAGGTGGCCCAGGGGCTTCTGCAACCATTAGGGCATGATGAGAGGGAGGGACCGAGGGGTACCGAGGGAGACCGAGGGACCGAGGGAGGGAAGGAGAGAGGGAGGGAGGGAGGGAGGGAGGGAGGGAGGGAGGGAGGGAGGGAGGGAGGCGGCAACGGCAGTTCCCTGCCATCTAAATCTCCTTTCACCATGGCCACTGCTTGCTTGCTTGCTTTGCTTGCTTGCTTGCTTGCTTGCTTGTTTGCTTGCGGTTCTTTTACTTCACCCCACTCCCCACACCCTCAGCCCACACTTCTCAGACTAAATACCGAGTCGGAGAAAATTAAAACAGCCATGGAATAGTTTTTTTAAAAAAAAAAATAATAATGATGATGATGATGATGATGATGAAATAAAGATAGTTTTTTAAAAAAAATCCCACTCGGATTTAATTTCCAGGAATAATATCGTCATAGTGATGTGTTGTGAACATTTTCACTTAGGACAGAAAAAATAAACAGGTCACTTTAGTCACTTTTTGGAGAGGGTCTGTTTCCCCACCATGATGGTTCGCACTTGCTGAGTTGCTGAAGATGATCTCCTGATCCTCGTGTTTTCAGTTTCTGAGTGCTGCTGGCATGACAGACATGGGCCCTCACACTCGAGTTTGTGAGACACTACTGAGAGCATGGAGCCCATAGGACAAGGCTTTGGCTTCCCCTTCCCCTCCCACATAAGATAGATAGATAGATAGATAGATAGATAGATAGATAGATAGATAGATAGATAGATAGATAGATAGATAGAGAAGGATCAGAGCAGTGAATATACAGGTGCACAGTCCTTACACCAATGTTGACTGCAGATAGAAAATAAGAGGAAGAAAAAAAAAAGTAGAATGTGGCCTGGTCTATAAAAATGAGTTCCAGGACAGCCAGGGTTATTACATGAAATTGGCTGAGTTCAAATCAGCAATTTCCCAACTCCAACAAGAATGTTTACAGGAAAGGCAACAGAACAGATATGCACATCAAGGAAGGCCAGTGGAGCTGTAGGCACACCCTTCACACCCTTTGAAACTTCTCTGTTGCAAGGTCACAGAGTCAGGAAAGGATCTTCTTGGTCTTGAACTTTCCTTAATAGTAAGTCTGCGTGTGTATCACACTCAAGCCAAGTGCCCCTCAGAGCTCATGGAAGACAAAACAGAGCTCTAGAATAAGAGAGACGGGGGGGGGGGGGGGAGTATTCACTCAAGAAAATGAAAGCAAAACCCTACACAAACCCTGGCACACAGTAAAATCAGTCCTATGAGGAAATTTGTAGCTCTAATTGCCTACTTTTTAAAAAGACTTCTAACCGGGTAATGGTGGTACACGCCTTTAATTCCAACACTCGGTCTGGTCTCCAAGAGCTAGTTCCAGGACTGACTCAATTAGAGAGAACTAGAGAGAAACCCTGTCACAAAAACAAACAAACAAACAAAAGAATAAAGTATTACATAAATCAATAGATGCATACATAGATGGAAGAATAGATGGACAGATAGACAGACAGACAAACCCACACCCCATCTTCTGTCTTCTGAAGGAACCAGGCTCTCTCACAGGGGTCAGGCAGAAACGCAGGCAGTGTATGTGTGTGATATCAAGCAAGCCTATATGTGATATATAGGGTATGATAGGATAATGTCAGTATTAAATTGGGGTAGGTCTCAGGAGCACAAGAACCCAAATCTGTGCTGTACTCCCTGTCACCAGAAGAGGGCACTAGGTCCCCACCATGTGGTTTCTGGACATTCCAGAAATTCCATCTCTGCAGTTCTCATTCTTTCATTGTTCCTCCTGCATGCCTGCATCTAGTGAGAGTCGGAACCGTTCCTCCCTGCTTCTCTGCGTGTCTGTGTCTGTCACGTCGTGGATAGCCAGAGTGCCCGCCACCTATGCCTGAGATAGATGTGGCCGGCAGCCCTGGGGCTGGGGGAAAGGGAGAGAGTGGGTCCCCTGGAGAGCCTTGGGCAGAGGCTCTGTGGATTCCCTGCAGGAGGCCTCATTGCCTCCGAGGAGCCCATGGGGGAGGGGGAAAGGTTAGGTCAACCATACAGTCGTGCCTGGCTTTTGCTTTGTTTTGTTTTGTTTCCAGGTACAGCTGTGACCAGGTCTGAATCCAGGCCAGACTCCAAAGCTAGAGAGAAATCCTGTCTCAGAAAACTAAATATATAAACTAATAAATGAATGGATAGGTAGATAGATAGCCAGACAGAGAGATGATAAGAACACCTCCAAGATCAGGGAGAGCAAGGCAGGCAGATCACTGTGAGTTTAAGGCTACCTTGTTCTGCGGATTGAGATTCAGGACAGGCAAAGTGACACAGAGAAACCCTGTTTTCAAAAAAAAAAAAAAAAAAAAAAAAAAAAAAGGTGGGGGCTGGAGAGATGGCTCTGTGGTTAAGAGTTCTGGCTGGCTGCTCTTCCAGAAGACCCAGGTTCAATTCCTACCACCCACATCAGACAGAGGTCTGATTTCCAAAATACACAAAGAACTCGAGAAATTGGTCATCAAAAGAACAAATAATCCAATTACAAAAATAAAAAAAAAAAAGGAGTACAGACCTAAGCAGAGAACTCTCAACAGAGGGATCTAAAATGGTTGAAAGACACTTAAATGTTGGGGGGGGGGGGTCATGCAAAGATGAGAACACCACCGAGTCTAATAAACCAGAAGCAAACTTTATTCCAGAAACCAGATCCAAGGAAAACCAGAAGCAAACTTAAATATATTTTCATTCTTTCTATCTCTCTTTCTTTTCTTTTTCTTTCTTTCTTTTTGTCTTTTTTTTTTGTTTGTTTGTTTGTTTTGTTCAATGTGTATATGTTTTATTTGGTACAGGGGTTTTTCTACAACAACCTAGGAATTCACTACCTAGATAGACCAGACCTGTCTCCAATTCAAGGAGGTCCACCTGCCTCTGTCTCTTGGATGATAGAATAAAAGGTGTGAACCACAACAACCCTGCTTTGTTTTTAGTATGTTGTTCGATTCATTTCTTGTACATTTAGTTCAATTTTAATTTTTTTGTTTTGTTTTTCGAGACAGGGTTTCCCTGCATAACAGTCCTACCTAGCTTTTCTGGAACTAGCTCTTGTAGACCAGGCTGGCCTTGAACTCCCAGAGATTCACCTGCATCTGCCCCCTGTGCGCTGGGAATAAAGGCATGTGCCACCACTGCCCACCCATTTTCAAGTTTTATTTAAATCTCTCAGTGTGCCTTTTGTATGTGTGGGAGACAGGGAAGGTGTCACATTTCCAAACATTTTCATAACTGCACTTAGCACTGCACTCTTTTACATTTAATTTTACTTTTATTTAAGAGTGTTTCCCGTTATGTAGGACTTAGTTTAATTTCAATTTCTTAAAGAATGTTTTATGATTTATTTAACTTTAGATGTGCAATGGTGTGAGGTATCAGATCATCCAGGAATTGGATTTACAATCACGCATGAGCTGTCATACGGGTGCTGGGAATGGAAACCTCTTCCTCAGAGCCACCGAGCCATCTCTCCAGTCCCTTAATTTTTTTTTAAAAAAAAAAAATATGTTTCTCTGGGTGTGCCTGTGTGTGTGTGTGTGTGTGTGTGTGTGTGTGTGTGTGTGTGCGCGCGCGCGCATGCATACACACATGTGTTTATGGGGTGGCTTTTGAACTAACCAAGATGACTGGTTCCATATCTGGCAGAGAGGCAGGTAGATCTCTGGGAGTTTGAAGACAGGCTCCAAAGCAACAAAGAAACCCTGCCTTGAAAATCAAAACAAGAACACAAACCAAAAAATAAAACATAAATTAAATGGGGGGGGGGGGGAAGAAATGTTGATTTGTCAATTTACAGACAAGAAATAAGAAAAAAACAAAACCATAATACAAAACCATACTGTTACCAAGATGACAGCCTGGTTTATAGAGTGAGTTAAAGGTATTATACAGAGAAACCCTGTACCAAAAATAAATAAATAAATAAATAAATAAATAAATAAATAAATGAAGAAAACAGAAGAAAAAAAAACAAGGAAAAAGGAAGGAAGGAAAACACAGGTCTTTCCTTTTTTCTTTGTTTATCTCAGGTTATTTTATTTTAATTAATTTTTTTTTTAATTGCAGCAGCAGCAGTATATTTTGGTCAGCTGCCTAGCTGGGTAATGGTGGCAGCACATTTCTTTATTCTCAGTTCTCAGCCCTCAGAAATCAGGAGAGGCAGGCAGATCACTGTGAGTTTGAGGATACCTTGTTCTGCAGTGTGAGTTTCAGGACAGGCAAAGCGACCCTGTCTTGGGGGGAAAAGTGTGTTTAGTACAGGCCTTTAATTCCGGCACTAGGAAGCAGAGGTAGAGGCAGGGGCAGCTAGATCTCTGTGAGTCTGAGGCCAGCCTTGTCTACAAAGTGAGTTCCAGGGCAAACACAGGGAACCTCTATGTATAAAAACCACAAATAAACTAATAATAATAATAATAACAATAATAATAATAATAATAATAATCTAAGAGCTCAATTAATTGACTTCACCCACAATTCAAAAATTTAAAAATAAAATAAAAAAAGAGTGTGTCTGACTGATCAGGACTATGTGGGCCAAGGGGCTGCCACAATTATGGCTTGGTGAGAGGGAGGAACTGAGGGAGGGAGGGAGGCCTGCTTTCTTGGGGTTCTTTTTCAGTAGTTGTGTTTGTACAACCCCACATCCCACTTCTCATACTAAATACCGAGTTTGAGAAAATTAAAACAGCCGTGGAAAAATTATCACTTGGATATCCGTTCCTGCCCTGTAAAACAAGAACCACAACAAAAATATCCATATCTAAGCAGACCTCACCCTTTAAAGGTTTAGCAAGGAGCCCTAGCTGTTGGGAAGGGCCGGTGACCTTGAACTTTACTAGTCTCTGAAATCTGCCTTCTCACTTTTACCAGGTGCCCTCAGGGACCAGGAGTGGAGGCCAGGGCCCCTGCAACAGGAGATTTCCTAGATCACCTACAGGTGCTTAGGATTCCTGGGCCTGCTCAGAGAAAGAGAGGAGACTTGAGACACAGAGGAAATTTTTCTTTTTTTTTTTTTTTTTTGGTTTTCTGAAACAAGGGTTTCTGAGAGAGAGGACAGGAGGACAGCTAGGGCTGTTACACAGAGAAACCGTGCCTCAAAAAATAATAAAAGAAGAAAAAAAAAAGCAAGAGAGCAAGAAAGCAAGAAAGAAAGAAAGAAAGCTAGAGAGAAACCCTGTCTCAAAAACAAAAAGATAAATAAATAAACTAATAAATGAATGGATAGATAGACAGACAGACAGACAGACAGACAGACAGACAGACAGACAGATGATAAGAACACCTCCAAGGTCTCAGGAGCACAAGAACCCAAATCTGTGCTGTACTCCCTGTCACCAAAAGAGGGCACTAGATCCCCACCATGTAGTTTCTGGACATTCCAGAAATTCCATCTCTGCAGTTCTCATTCTTTCATTGTTCCTCCTGCATGCCTGCATCTAGTGAGAGTCGGAACCGTTCCTCCCTGCTTCTCTGCGTGTCTGTGTCTGTCACGTCGTGGATAGCCAGAGTGCCCGCCACCTATGCCTGAGATAGATGTGGCCGGCAGCCCTGGGGCTGGGGGAAAGGGAGAGAGTGGGTCCCCTGGAGAGCCTTGGGCAGAGGCTCTGTGGATTCCCTGCAGGAGGCCTCATTGCCTCCGAGGAGCCCATGGGGGAGGGGGAAAGGTTAGGTCAACCATACAGTCGTGCCTGGCTTTTGCTTTGCTTTGTTTTTGTTTGTTTGTTTGTTTTATTTTATTTTCAGGTACAACTATGACCAGGTCTGAATCCAGGCCAGACTCCAAAGCTAGAGAGAAATCCTGTCTCAGAAAACAAAAAGATAAATAAATAAACTAATAAATGAATGGATAGATAGATAGACAGCCAGACAGAGAGATGATAAGAACACCTCCAAGATCAGGGAGACCAAGGCAGGCGGATCACTGTGAGTTTAAGGCTACCTTGTTCTGCAGATTGAGATTCAGGACAGGCAAAGTGACACAGAGAAACCCTGTTTTCAAAAAAAAAAAAAAAAAAAAAAAAAAAAAAAGGTGGGGGCTGGAGAGATGGCTCTGTGGTTAAGAGTGCTGACTGCTCTTCCAGAGGACCCAGGTTCAATTCCTACCACCCACATGGCAGTTAACAGCTGTCGGTAACTCCAAGATCTGACACCCTCAGATAGACATACATGCAGGCAAAACACCAATGCCAATAAAATAAAAATAAATAAATTATTAGGAAAATAAATATATAAAAAAGGTTGTTTGGTGCATGCCTTTAATCTCAGCATTAGGAGGCAGAGGCAGATGGATCTCTGTGATTCTGAGGCCAGTCTTGTCTACAAAGTGAGTCCCAGGGCATACGAGGGTACACAACGAAACCCTATGTTGAACAACCACAAATAAACAAACAAATAAAGAGAAAGAGATAATAACAATAAAAATATTTGAGAGTTCAAATAATTGACTTCATCCACAATAAAAGAATATAAAAATATCGAACGCATTTGAACGCATCGGCACAGGAGACCGCTTCCTAAATAGAACCCCAGTAGCACAGACTCTGAGAGAAACAAAATTAATCGATGGGACCTCCTGAAACTGAAAAGCTTCTTCTGTAAAGCAAAGGAAATGGCCAACAAGACAAAACGATGGCCTTACAGAATGGGAAAAGATCTTGACTAACCCCACATGAGACAGAGGTCTGATCTCCAAAACATACAAAGAACTCAAGACATTGGTCATCTCAAGAACAAATAATCCAATTCACAAAATGGAGGTACAGACTTAAACAGAGAACTCTCAACAGAGGAATCTAAAATGGCTGAAAGACACTTAAGGAAATGTTCAACATGCTTAGTCATCAGAGAAATGCAAATCAAAACAAGTTTCTAGAACCAAGGAGACAGTTCATAATGTCTTTTTCTTCTTTTCTTCCTTCTTTTTTTTTTTTTTTTGGTTGAACTTTTATATATATATATTTTAATTTGGGACGGGGGCCTCTCTACGAAGCCTGGGAATTCCCAGAGGTACACCTGTCTCTGTCTCTTGGATGATAGAATAAAAGATGTGCACCACAGTGACAACCCAACTAAGTTTTTAGTATCTCATTCTGTTAATTTCAGAACATTTTTATTTGAGACAGTCTTTCCAGTTGTGAAGAACTTAGTTTCATTTCAAATTTTTAAAGAATTTTTTTATGACTTATTTAAATTTATTTTATGGATATGTCAGATCATCCAGAAACTGGATTTACAATCACGTATGAGCTGCTGCCATGTGGGTCCTGGGGATTGAAACCACTTCTTCAGGAAGAATTATTTATGTGTCTCTGGGTGTGCCTGTGTGTGTGTGTGTGTGTGTGTGTGTGTGTGTCTGTGTGTCTGTGGGGTGACCTTTGACTTCACATTTAAGAGGACCGATTCCATATCTGGCAGAGGCAGGCGGATCTCTGGGCGTTCCAGGCCAGACTGGTTTACAAGAGCTAGTTCCAACAGCAGGCTCCAAAGCAACAGAGAAACCCTGTCTCGGAAAACAAATAAAAAATTAATTAATTAATTAATTAATTAAACAAAAGAGAGAAAGAGAAGAAATGGGGATTTACAGACAGAAAATCAGAAAAACAAACACCTGGCACACAGTGAACAAGTGGAAATTTATAGGTCTTATTGCCCACCATTGGAAAAGAAATCTAGCTGGGTAACGGTGACAACACATTTCTTTATTCCCAGTTCTCAGCTCTCAGAGATCAGGGAGGCAGAGGGAGGCAAATAGCTGTGAGTTAGAGGCTACCTTGTTCTGTAGTGTGAGTTTCAGGAGAGGCAAAGCGACACAGAGAAGCCCTGTCTTGGAAAAAAAAAAAGTGTGTTTAGTACAGGCCTTTGATTCTGGCACTACGAGGCAGAGGCAGCTGAATCTCTGTGAGTCTGAGGCCAGCCTTGTCTATAAAGTGAGATCCAAGGCAAGCAAGGATACACAGGGAACCCCTATGAAGAAAAAACATAGATAAAAAAAAAACAAATAAACAGATAATAATAATAATAACAACAGCAGCAAAAATATCCGAGAGCTCTAATTAATTGACGTCACCCACAATTTAAAATTGTAAAATAAAAATTTTCAAAATCAAATGCACTTGAACACATTAGCACAGGAGACCACTTCCCAAATAGAACCCCAGTAGCACAGACACTGAGAGAAACAATTAATAAGTGAGACCTCCTGAAACTGAAAAGCTTCTGTAAAGCAAATGACATGGCCAACAAGACAAAATGACGGCCTACAGAATGGGAAAAGATCTTCACTAACCCCACATCAGACAGAGGTCTGATCTCCAAAATACACAAAGAACTCAAGAAATTGGTCATCAAAAGAACAAATAATCCAATTTAAAAAAAATGGAGTACAGACCTAAACAGAGAACTCTCAACAGAGGGATCTAAAATGGTTGAAAGACACTTAAATGTTGGGTCGGGGGGGGGGGTCATGCAGAGATGAGAACACCACCAAGTCTAATAAACCAGAAGCAAACGTTATTCCAGAAAGCAAACTTAAAAAAAAAAAAAAGAATGAATAAAAAATCATTTTTTTTTTAATTTGGGACGGGGGCCTCTCTACAAAGCCTGGGAATTCCCAGAGGTACACCTGTCTCTGTCTCTTGGATGATAGAATAAAAGATGTGCACCACAGTGACAACCCAACTAAGTTTTTAGTATCTCATTCTGTTAATTTCATGTACATTTAGTTCAACTTCAAATTTTGCTTGTATCTCTTGGTCTGCACCAAATTTGTCCTTGTGGGGGGGGGGGCAGGGAAGGTGTCCTATTTCAGAACATTTTCTTTTTTTTTTTTTTTTTTTTTTTTTTTTTTTTTGATTTTTCGAGACAGGGTTTCTCTGTGGCTTTGGAGCCTGTCCTGGAACTAGCTCTGTAGACCAGGCTGGTCTCGAACTCACAGAGATCAGCCAGCCGCTGCCTCCCGAGTGCTGGGATTAAAGGCATGCGCCACCGTCGCCCGGCCAGAACATTTTATTTAACTTTTATTTGAGAGAGTCTTTCCAGTTGTGTAGAACTTAGTTTCATTTCAAATTTTTAAACACCAGGATGAAAGCATTCAAAAGGACTGGTTCCATATCTGGCAGAGAGGCAGGTGGATCCCTGGGAGTTTGAGGCCAGCCTGGTTGACAAGAGCTAGTTCCAAAGACAGGCTCCAAAGCAACAGAGAAAACCCTGCCTTGAAAATCAAAACAAAAAACACAAACAAAAATAAAAAATATAAATTAAATCTGTGTGTGTGTGTGTGTGTGTGTGTGTGTGTGTGTGTGTGTGTGTGTGTGAGAGAGAGAGAGAGAGAGAGAGAGAGAGAGAGAGAGAGAGAAGAAATGATCAAACAGGAAATAAGAAAAAAAAACCCATAATGTCACCAAGATGAGAGCCTGGTTTATATAGTGAGTTAAAGGTATTATACAGAGAAACCCTGTGCCAAAAAAAAAAAAATAATAATAAAAGAAGAAAACAAAAAAAAAAAAAACAAGGAAGGAAGGAAGGAAGAAAAGAAGGAAAAAAGGAAGGAAGAAAAACAGGTGTTTTCCTTTTTTTCTTTGTTTATCTCAGGTTATTTTATTTTAATTGATTTTTTTTTAATTGCAGCAGCAGCAGCAGTATATTTTGGTCAGCTGCCTAGCTGGGTAATGGTGGCAGCACATTTCTTTATTCTCAGTTCTCAGCCCTCAGAAATCAGGAAAGGCAGAGGCAGGCAGATCGCTGTGAGTTTGAGGCTACCTTGTTCTGCAGGCAAAGCGACAGACACAGAGAAACTAAAAGTGTGTTTAGTACAGGCCTTTAATTCCGGCACTAGGAGGCAGAGGTAGAGGCAGGGGCAGCTAGATCTCTGTGAGTCTGAGGCCAGCCTTGTCTACAAAGTGAGTTCCAGGGCAAACAAGCATACACAGGGAATCCCTATGTAGAAAAACCAAAAATAAACAATAATAATAATAATAATAATAATAATAATAATAATAATAATAATCTAAGAGCTCAATTAATTGACTTCACCCACAATTCAAAAATTAAAAAATAAAACAAAGAGTGTGTCTGACCAATCAGTGAAAGGACTATGTGGGCCAAGGGGCTGCCACAATTATGGATTGGTGAGAGTGAGGAAAGGAGGGAGGCAGCAAGGACAGTTCCCAGTCACCTAAATGCCTTTCAAAGACATTTCACCATGGCAACCACTCGCTTGCTTTCTTGGGGTTCCTTTTCTTCACTTCAGTAGTTGTGTTTGTACAACCCCACACCCCACTTCTCATACTAAATACCGAGTCTGAGAAAATTAAAACAGCCGTGGAAAAATTCCCACTTGGATATCTTTTCCTGCCCAGTAAAACAAAAACAACTGTAACAAAAATATGCAGACCAGTCAAGTTGTAGCCTCACCCTTTATTTTATTTATTTATTTATTTATTTATTTATTTATTTATTTATTTATTTATTTTTGGTTTTTCGAGACAGGGTTTCTCTGTAGCCTTGGTGCCTGACCTGGAACTAGCTCTGGTAGACCAGGCTGGCCTTGAACTCCCAGAGATCCTCCTGCCTCTGCGGCGGCGCCGCCGCCGACCCCCCCCCCATGCTGGGATTAAAGGTGTGCTGTGTGCCACCACCCCCGCGTTTAGCCTCACCCTTTAATGGTTCCGCAAGGAGTTCTAGCTGTTAGGAAGGGCTGGTGACCTTGAACTTGACTAGTAAAAGTGAGAATCTGCCTTCTCACTTTTACCAGGTGCCCTCAGGGGCCAGGTGTGGAGGCCAGGACCCCTGCAACAGGAGATTTCCTAGATCACCTACAGGCGCTTAGGATTCCTGGGCCTGCTTAGAGAAAAACAGACTTAGAGATGTGAGAAGCAGAGGGAAAATTTTTTTTTTTTTTCTGAGATGAGGATTCTCTGTAGCTTTGGCACCTGTCCTGGAACTGTAGACGACCAGGCTGGCCTCAGACTCACAGAGATCTGCCTGCCGCTGCCTGCCACAGAGAAAATTACAACAGCCATGGAATAATATGAAAAATTCTGACTTTGATATCATTTCCAGGAATACTGACGTAGTGAATTATTTGGAACGTTTTCACTTCAGACAGAAAAAAATAAAAATATCATTTTATTGATTTCTTTTAGAGGGTCTGTTTTCCCACCAGGATGGTTTGCACTTGCTGGGTTGTTGAAGATGATCTCCTGATCCTTGTATTTCCAGTTCCTGAGTGCTGCCGGCAGGACCGGACATGGGCTCACCATACACTCGAGTTTTTGATGCAGTACTGAGAGTCTGGAGCCCAAAGGACAAGGCTTCAGCTTCCCCTGCCCCTGTGACATAAGCCAGATACATAAATGATTACCCAGCAGCAGAAGCATGGAATGAGCTTCTCAGACCCTTTACAGCTCCTGAGTCATGGGGTACTGGGGTTTCAGCAGACATGGCAGGCAGAGGATGCAACTAGGCCATGGCTCCCTTCTCAGCCACCAACCGGGCCCCCAGCTCTGCCTTCCTTTGTTCTTTTGTCTCTTCATTTTCTTTCTTTCTCTTGGATGATAGAATAAAAGGTGTGTATCACAACAACCCAGCTTTGTTTTTAGTATGTTGTTCTATTAATTTCTTGTACATATAATTTAATATTGATTTCTTTTTTTTTTTTTTTTTTTCTTTTTTTTTTTTTTTTTTTGAGACAGGGTTTCCCTACATAACAGTCCTAGCTGATCTGGAACTAGCTCTTGTAGAACAGGCTGGCTTCGAACTCCCAAGAAATTCACCTGCCTCTGCCCCCTGTGTGCTGGGAATAAAGGCATGTGCCACCACTGCCCGGCCAATTTCAAATTTTATTTAAACCTCTCTCTCTCAGTGTGCCTGTGTATGTGGGGGAGACAGGGAAGGTGTGATATTTCCAAACATTTTCATAACTGCACTTAGCACTGCACTCTTTTACATTTTATTTTACTTTTATTTGAGACAATGTTTCCAGTTGTGTAGTTTAATTTCAATTTCTTAAAGAATGTTTTTATGATTTATTTAACTTTAGTTTATGTGCAGTGGTATGAAGGTGTCAGATCACCCAGAAACTGGATTTACAATCACTATGAGCTGCCATGCAGGTGCTGGTAATTGAACCCAATTTCTCAGGAAGAGTCGCCAAACTAGCTCTCCAGGCTCTTAATTTAAAAGTTTATTTATGTGTCTCTGGGTGTGCCTGTGCGTGTGTTTGGTGTGTGTGTGTGGGGGGGGGGGTATCTTTTGACCTCACTAGATGAAGGCATTCAAGAGCACTGGCTCCATATCTGGCAGAGGCAGGATCTCTGGGAGTTTTAGGACAGCCTGGTCTACAAGAAAGGAGCTAGTTCCAAGAACAGTCTCCAAAGCAGCAGAGAAACAACAACAACAACAACCCAGGAATATAAGAGTCATGGTTTTAAGGTTTTAGAATGTGTTTTTAAAATTGATACTCTTGGGGCTGTAGAGATGGCTCAGAGGTTAAGAGCACCGGCTGCTCTTCCAGAGGTCCTGAGTTCAATTCCCAGCAACCACATGGTGGCTCACAACCATCTGTAATGAGATCTGACACTGACTGTATCCTGGAAAGTGTAAAATAAATAAATAAATAAATAAATAAATAAATAAATAAATAAATAAATAAAATTGAAATACTCTGCTCCAATCTGAGGTTGCTCTAAATGTTGGTTAAAAATGAGACTGCATGCTGGGCGGTGGTGGCGCATGCCTTTAATCCCAGCACTCGGGAGGCAGAGGCAGGCGGATCTCTGTGAGTTAGAGACCAGCCTGGTCTACAAGAGCTAGTTCCAGGACAGGCACCAAAAACTACAGAACAACCCTGTCTCGAAAGAAAGAAAGAAAGAAAGAAAGAAAGAAAGAAAGAAAGAAAGAAAGGAAGGAAGGAAGGAAAGAAAGAAAGAAAGAAAGAAAGAAAGAAAGAAAGAAAGAAAGAAAGAGAAAACAGTGCTGTCCTAAATTTTTCCCTCTCCCTTTGAACACAGCCCCTCCTTTGGGCTGAGTTTCCCACACAGCTCTGATGATGCAGGAGGATGCCGAGAGCCCAGTTGGTGCCTCAGCCCGATGCCTGCATCTGTGCCTTGGCAGCAGCCATTCATCTCAGAGTCAAGTGCTCGTTCACTTCAGAGGATTCAACCCTCATCTTCCGTGTCCTTCTGCCCTAATTTCTCATATTACTGAGTATGAATATCTGTTCAGGAGAGGGAGGAAGGGTCATTCATGAAAAAAGTGAGTGTTCTACTAACTAACTCCCCATGGGTGAAGGAAGATTGTAATGAAACAGAGAGAAATTTCTGGTTTGTGAAGGAGGAGATCCTGAATGGCTCCCTCTGTGTCGCAGGAGAGACTCCTGGAAAGGAAACCTCAGGTTCCGGTCGGTCGGTCAGTTCGGGGAGAAATATTAGCAAGGAGGTAAAGGCCGTGCCTCACGACGTCAGCAGTCCCTTCTCTGGAAATTCTATGGTATCCCGGAGAGCTCTCAGAATTTTGTGATGTCACTCGTGTCCTAGAAACGCCAACTGGCCTCAAGACACACTCTCTCGGTGCCTATAAGACTCGGTTCTAGATAGGTTGTCTAGAGAATGGAGATCGTGGAGAGGCCAGAGGGAGGAAGAAGAAAGCTGGCTGGCCCCAGATCTCACAGGAAAACATGGAGAAATAATTAGTGGTCCTGGGGAAGACGAAGTGAGTTCACCACTAGCAGGGACTAGAGAGATTTCTGGATGTGATGGCTTTGAGACTTCCAGGGCTAGGGCTCAGGAACTGGGAGGTTTCTGGGCTGCAATAGGCCTGTCTTGTTTCTCTGAGTTCCTAAAGGGCCAACCCACATCAAAGATTCACGATAGTCGATTTGACAAAGTCGGGAATTGACAAGGAGTGCGGAAGGAGTCAGTGAGATTTCAATACCAGCACTGAACATCCTCCCCCCCCCCCAAAGTCCTTTTTGTTGTGTAGCAATGATAATAGAGAAAGGGGAATCTGCCAGAGCCCGTATTTTTACCATGCCTTATATCACAGCTATTCGCAGGGTTGAGGCATCAAGTGCTGCAGTCACTCCTCCTGTGAGCCCCTAAGGTTTCTGGCTTCCCCAGTTACGAATGACACCCTGGTCTCCAGTTCAGCCAGCCTGAGAGCTCTTTAAGAGCCAATGGATGAGAGAGTGGGAAGAGACGGCAATTTTTTTTCTTTATTCTTCTTCTTTTGTCTTTTTCCTTTCATTTCTTTCTTTCTTTTGCTGTTTTGTTTTGTTTTTCAAGAAAGGGTTTCTGGGCTGGAGAGATGGCTCAGAGGTTAAAAGAACTGACTGCTGTTCTTAAGGTCCTGAGTTCAATTCCCAGCAACCACATGATGGCTCACACCCATCTATAATTAGATCTGGTGCCCAGAACACTATATACATAATAAATTTAAAAAAAAAAGAAAGAAAGAAAGAAAGAAAGAAAGAAAGAAAGGGTTTCTTTGTGTATCTTGGGCTGTCCTAAAACTCACTCTGTAAATCAGGCCATCCTTGAACTCACAGAGATCTGTGTGTGTGCTGTGATCAAAGGCATGCACCCCCCCCCCACACACACACACACACACACCACAGCCCTGCTGAGACTGCAATTTCTTGTTAGCTCTGGGTGTCCTGGGCTGTTAGTAAGTGACGATGGCTCTGTGTTGTGAATCTCTGTGAATCCAGACTATGTCCTGGCCTTTAATGACATGAGTCTGAAGCATCAAGTACCCACCCCTATGTGTGTGTGTGTGTGTGTGTGTGTGTGTGTGTGTGTGTGTGTGTTGCTCCATCTAGGAGAAGCACCACAGCAGTTGCATACTGACTGAAAAATTTGATTTTTAGGAAATGATTTT